>JAFIDM010106244.1:0-11921 GCA_023159025.1 Thereuonema tuberculata | reverse complement strand
TGTTGAGAATACACAGAGAATCCACTTAATAATGTCTAAAGAAAGCAAATTTTTTGTTAATTAAACAACATTAGTTTGCTAAACAAGTTGAGAGGAAATCTCATTCCATAAAAAGTCGTAGCATGAGAAATTAAGTTTTCATCATACTGTAAATTTGTCCTATAAATCCACATTATAACCTGAAGTTTGCCTGACAGGAAAAATAAATAAACATTTGAGAATGAAAACGAAAAATATTTAGTTTTTCATTCTGCTTAGGCATATTTCTTGATAAGTATCAAACATATCATTATGGTAAGTTCACAGTTTATCAACATTTATCCCAAAGTTATGCTGAATCTTTTTATTAAGGCTATGAAGAATAATTGATAGTATCAAGATATCTGAAAATTAGAACGATTCATGTTTTAAAATTAGCTTAGTGAGGCTTCCGGAGTGAAGCGACGGGTAGCCGACTAGTTATTACAGAATAATAATTAATAATCAGCATAATTATTACCTAATAAAAAGCACAATTTATTTATTAGAATTTCATAATCTTTTTGTGGTTTTACTAAAAACTTATATACTTCCATACTTTTTTGTTTATTTATATATTCAAAATTTTGAATTATACAAGCTTCTAAAATGAAACGAGATATCGTATTGGTTTCCTGGAATAAATAATTAACTTCTGGATACGGATTACGTTTATTTTTAGACAGTGTTCTGCCCAATCAGAAATTTTCGGGAGGTTATACTTATAAGCACTTTTATGCTGCTTGACACTTTCTTTGATGGTTCTACTTGTGTTTCCGTAAAATATCATATTACAAGATCTGCATTTCAATACCATCCCCATCCTATTCATTAAGTAAGTTTTAAGTTAACCTTTTAAAAATACCACAAAAATATTACAAAATTCTAATATATCGCGCTTTTTATTGTGCAGGCCTAATAATTATGCTTATTATTTATTACAATTGTAATAATTGTAATAACAATTGTTGTAATAATTGAATGCTTAGTGAACAAACTAAGGATTGTATTATTTTTTTTAAAAAAGAACTTTGTTTTAACCGTTTCATTTTAGTTTTGTAAAATGGAGCCTGAAGAAGCAAAGGAAGCTACCTTTGCGAAATATCGTAGTTACGATGTTTTTATTGAACTAAATATGATTTTATAGAAAAAAATACATTTAATAACAAGTTTAACATGCGGAGATAATATTAAAATCACAATAAAAAATACAACAATAAAACAAATTGACGTGTGGAATGCTTTCTGAAGTGCCATGACTCAAGTGCCTTTCTCGTAGTTCTTCTCCCCGGGAACTGTCGTCCTGTGGTTGATGTTAATTTGGTTTCGACCAGGGGTACTTTCAATAATAAACTTGCCTGCTTCCAGTCAAACGTTCCTCTTTACCTAGTATCTGGGTTTTTTATTTCACAGTTCCTTTACTGTATCGTGGCACTCGTGCTATGCCTTAACAGGCAATGCACTAAAGCCCACTGTATCATAGCACTTGAGAAAGGGTCACTGGCCCATCGGAAAACGTTTGGTTATTTTTAATTTGTAATATTTGTTTTATTTAAATAGTAGTCTTTGTGTGGTGGCCGTTTATTTATTTCTCACAATAAAAAATATGCACGCACATAAATAAGAAATCACTGATCTGTTTTTAGTGTTTTTGACATCGGAAAACCAGAAAAACTGTTTCAGGTTTCAGGATTTATGTGCATGTAAATTTTTTCTTGTGATCTTAGTCTTGAAAAATACTAATCACTAATGATTAAATGTATTTTTGCACTGACGCCTCTTTTAATCAATCATTTTCCTCATTAACACAAGGACCTCTTTTCCCTCTCCTCTTCTTTTTTTATTTATTTGTTTAGATGAAGTTACACCACTGCAACGAAAGCAGCATACCTTTTCAAAAAACTGACCAGTTGGTTTTAATTTAACATCACACATAGATTCCGCATTTCTAGACTATTCTAGAAAAATTCTGACTTAAACTTAATACTTATATGATATTTAGATTTTAATTTTTACTTTTGAATCCTAATTACATTTTTAATTAAATTACTATATTTTTGTTTAAGTTGATTTATTTGACAATTTAAAATTTTAGATCTATATTTCCTTATTTGCTTTCCTTTCATCACTATAGACTCTCAGCTATTCATTGGTTCTTCACCCCGATGGCAACTCTAATTCCACCTACCACAGACTGTTGCTTTATTGGCTAATTTTTAAATATAAACTGTTCTGTGAAATAACATGTAAATGAATGGCGTGATCCATTCGAAACCCGATCATATATTTTTAATATGTTGAATGTTTTTTATTAATCTTAAACTGTGTTTGGCCTCAATCAATTTTAATATATACGTACGAAAAAATAGTAAGTATTTTTAATTAGCTTTATTTATGTGTGTTTATTTTCTTTATTAATGATAACAGCTAAGAAAAATTTCACTCAAAATCTTAGAATGTTTTATTGAAGATTTGGTTTAGGATCTAAGCACAACATTCACAAATGTAAACTACCTCATCATCGTTACAAGAGTTATATGTCATACAAGAGTTATATGTTCATTTCAATAAGCATACAAAAATTTATAATGTATATTATTATCATTAATATACGAGTACTACATACTGAATATTACTCCTTGTGTTTTAATAGAAACAAAAATAATAAAAGTCAATCATTAGGCGATGAAAAAAGAAATAAATGATCAAATTATAAAGTATGGCGGAACGGAATCCTGGTCGCTTCTGCCCCAGATCGGAGTTTATTATAAATAAGATTGTCTTGTGAATGACTACGATATTAACAGTGTAAATATGTGTAAAATGAACTAAAATAACACGTTTTCTAGCAACATTATAATTTATTAACATTTTTCTTCACGTTGACTCAGGAAATTTCTTTAATAATTACAACTTAGAATATGAAAATCACAGAATCAATACTTTAGATGCTCACACTCTAAACAATATGGTGAAAATTGCTATGGTTAGCTTCCATTCTGTAGGTTTATTAGTTTCGCGGAGTTTCAGCAGCCTGTGCAAGACAAAATAAAGGAAGAGTTCAGTTGTGGCCAGGGTTTCCGTTGCTCCGCTGGTTCCCCTGCAACAAGTAGAAATTTCCTGTTGGTAACTCGCAAAGATATTAGGAAAATCCTAACTACCGGGACATCAACTTAATCTAAACCTACATTTGGTTAAATATTTGTTATTGATTTTTTGGCTACAATTTAGAAGTAATTCCTGTGATAGCTTATCCTATCATTAAGGAATAACCAAAACTACAACATTCAGAAATAATCTTTAAGATCAGAATCTGTAATGATTAATCAATGCTACTCCATACTTTAAAACTCCAATTATTTTGACATTTATTTTATCTTATTACTTCTGAAACAGCAGGAGATTATAATTTCTAAAACTGGAATTGATTTCCTGTAATATGGTCCATCAGTACAAGCTTAACGATGCTCCTTGTTTTAATATAAACTTCTATTATCGCTAGGTCTGATATGGAAGTTTAAAGCCTATATTACCTTCATGTAATTGTCAAATTTTATTATCTTCATTAATTCTCCAACTTACATTTTTCTTTTTCTTTTAACGTTCATTGAAGCAGTAAACACAACTATTTTTTTTTATAATAAGAGAGATAAAAAGAATTCGAAGAACTTTACTGTCTCTAGTATCATCGATTAATATTCAAAAATTTGCTTCACTTTTTAAAATATATAGTATGACTAGTACAAAATTATATATGAAAAGCTAGATTTTTTTTTGACAGTAATTTATTTTAAAACTTTTATCTGATGAGATCTTTTCTCTAAGATTACAATTTGTAACGATCAACCAATGTTACTTGACAATTTATAACTATTTTTTTCGAAATTCCTAGTGTTTACTTTATCTTATAGTGTTTACTTTTACTTAGGAAACAGCCAGAGACTATAATTTTTAAAACTGGAATTGCTTCCTTGTAATGTGGTCCATCATTACAACCTTAACGATGCTTCATTTTTGTTTTTAATAAACTGTCATTATCTGATCTGAAAGTTTATCTATTATCGTAATTTAGTTTGAGGAAGTCTATTAGCTTCATGTTATTTTCGAACTTTTCTTTTTTTATTCTTTTACGATCCTCGAAGCACGAATTGAACTATCCTTTTTTTAATATGACAGGATTTCGAAGAAATTTACTATCTCTAGTATCAACGATTAGTGTTCAACGTCTGCTTTAACTTTCAATGTAAATAGTGTAGAGAAAGAGCTGTGAAACTCGACTGAGAGAAGTATTTCAGGATTTTGCTGAATCCCAAGAAAAATTCTCACCAGTAACTTGAGTAAGAACTTTATTTGTATTTTCTATCATAGATACATTTACATTTTACATATATTACTCCAATCATATTAGAGTACTAAAGGTTACTTATACATTCGACCTTCGTAGTTGCTGTAATGCTTACTGAATGTTGCAGTTTTCCAGTCGATGTACATATTTCAGAAATATCTTATGGTATTTATATATAAAAAAAAATATTAGCTTCTGCCGCTGTCCTTTATTAAGCATTTACGTGCTTATTTATAAAAAGTTTAACATCACACATAGATTCCGCATTTCTAGACTATTTTAGAAAAATTCTTACTTAAATTTAATAAATATACTCATGGACAAAAAAATTTGCGCGCCAAGAAATAATTGCGGGATCGTAACGAAACTTGCAATGAAGGTACATGTCAGGGAGATATGCAAATGATTAGAAATGCAGCGTGATTGCGCATTACGTATAGCCGGTAGGGGGCGTTGAACATCGTACTCTGTGGAGTATAAAACAGGTAACCAAAGCGTGTTTGAGTGTGCTGAATCATTTACAAAGGAAGAGCTGAGGTAGACATGCCATTACGCCGTGTTCGAAGACAGTATACGCAGTTGTCGCAGTTTGAGAGAGGGAGAATCGTCGGGATGATGGAAGCTGGGTGGTCAGCTAGGCGAGTAGCTCGTCAATTAGGCCGCTCTGATTGTGTTGTGAGGAGGTGTTGGGACCAGTGGACCCGAAAGATGTCATGTACACGAAGACCAGGCACAGGCCGCCCTCGACAGACCAGTCGTCGAGAAGACCGCCACATAGTCAGAAATGCACGCGTACAGCCAACTGCTTCCGCCATTCAGGCACAGGTAGCACCTTCCGTAGGGGCCTCTGCGTCTTCTCGAACCATACGAAGGCGCCTGGCTGAAGGACAGTTGGTATCGCGGCGCCCATTACGTGTGCTGCCCTTGACGCCCACCCATCGACGCCTCCGTTTGGAGTTTTGCCGCGCACGAGGAAACTGGACTGCAGCGGAATGGAACCAGGTGGTCTTTAGCGACGAATCCAGATTCAATCTCGGCAGTGATGACAATCGTGTTCGTGTGTGGAGAGCCCATGGTGAACGCTTCAATCCTGCCTTTGCTGTACAGCGACAAACCGCTCCCACAGCGGGTGTGATGGTATGGGATGCCATTGCCTACAATACACGGTCACCCCTAGTATTGCTCCGTGGCACCATGACAGCCCAGCGGTACGTTCATGAAATCCTGCAATCACATGTGTTGCCCCTCATGCAACGGCTCCCAGGAGCCATTTTTCAACAAGACAATGCTCGGCCTCATACGGCAAGGGTGTCACAAGACTGTCTCCGCACTATTACTACCCTTCCTTGGCCTGCCCGATCCCCAGATTTGTCTCCAATCGAGCATATCTGGGATCATTTGGGACGACGAGTTGGGCATCCCACGAGTTTGAACGAACTAGAGGCAAGGTTACAGCAAATATGGAACGAAATGTCTCAAGACATCATACAGAACTTGTATGACTCAATGCCCGATCGTATCGCATCGTGCATTCGCGCTAGAGGGGGTCCAACGGAGTATTAACTCCTCCGTTCTTTTGCCTTTTTCTCTGAAATAAATTATCCTTTTTCTTTGATTTTCTAATCATTTACTTATATCAAAGTAGTCATTACGTATGTAAATTTTCGTTTCATTTTGACGACTCCTTCTTGGGGCGCTAATTTTTTTGTCCATGATTGTATATGGTATTTAGATTTAATTTTTACTTTTGAATCCTAATTATATTTTTAATTAAATTACTATACTTTTGTTTAGGTTGATTAATTTAACAATTTAAGTTTTTAGTCTATATTTCCTTATTTAATAAAATCAGACTACGTGAAATTATTTTTATTACGATTGAGTTACAATATTGTTTTAAATGATTTTTTATAATAATTTATTAGACTTAGTACATTACGGTAATATTAAATTATAAATTAGAATACAACAAAAGCTAAAAAGAAGAAGTTTTATTATTAAATAGAATCAATATAATAAGAATTAAAAAAAAATATAATAAATATTTAAATAGCAGTTTAAAAATAGTCTTTGAATTTTAATTTTAAAACTTGAAATTTTAAATCAATGAAGTTTCACACTATCCATTCCTTCTGGGTGATTTTTATATCCACTGATCAACTGTTCCTGTAATGAGATAGAATTACAAGTTGTCGACTGACTTAAACAACTCTTGAATCAAGGGATACTTATAATTACATTTGAAAAGTTTAGATCTTTTATTTATCAAATACTAGAAAGCGAACAATTCTTGTAAATTTTATCTTGAAAACGAGCGTAAGGATTTTGATAAATGATGTGAATCTACCGTTTTCGTGTGGGAGAAAGCGATTTAGCTAGGTCTCGACGTCGGGAAAATCATTTAGTGCATTAATTATTGATCTGGGACCTGAAAACCAGGTTATTGCCTCCGGTGTTCTTACTTTATTTTCGTTTAATTTTATTCTTAATAAATTCGTATTCTGTGTGTTTTTACGTGTAATAAACTTATTATCTGTAATACAAATAATAAGTTCTCTTAATTTTTAAAACTTTTTTGTTTGAACGTCGCTTGTATTCACTGTGGAATTGGCTATTTCCAAGAAAGGGGATCAAGTAACCTTGTGATTATCTTTAGTGTTTTTACTTTATTTTCGTTTTATTTTACCAAACAAAGCTCGGCTTTCCAGATACTTTATTAATGTATTACTAAAATTTTATCTTATCAGTAGCACGAGTCGTATTATCATTTAAGTAAAATTAAAAATAAAATTAAAATTCAGTGGTTTATCAGTATTTGCAGAAATTACGCTTGATGTCAACATCGTTGACGAAGGACGTCAAGATTTTCAATTATTATTTGTATCTTAGTCTAACCTTCCAAGAATCGAGTAAATCTTTTCGTATCCATCCAAATGAAAATACTTTTTCGAACGAAATCCAAAGCCAGAGTACAAATATTTCAGGTTTAAAATGCCGAAGGAATTAGATGAGCCAAAAACTATTCTTGTTTCATGGAGTTTAAAGAATATTTTCCTTTCCATTATCCGTTTAGAGTGGGTAAGGGCGAAAGGCTTCGAGTTAGAGGTGGTGGGCTCGAATTTTGCCACGCTCAATTCTCCTTCAAACAACTCCTAGGGCCTACCCAACCCTCTGTCGAATGAATACCGTAATTGTTTCCCGGGAGTTAAATGCGGGCGGGCGTCGGGCTGACCCTCCGACCCCTTACTAGTCCCGTTGGTCAAGAAACGTCGGGAACCTTACCTCCCACGCACCCTTGGACCTGTATGGCCTGCTAGGGAACAGCTTTAACTTTTTATTATCCGTTTAGACAAATGTGCCCTTCGATGATGGAGATTAGTTGCAGTTTTAAGATTGGACGCAAACTTAAGTTTGTTTCTGTTAACGTCTGCCTGATCTCATTTCGTATTCGAACAATTTGTGTCGAAAATCTTGTAATAGATGTTTACTTTTCAAATTCATTGATTTTAATCTTGAAAGAACTCTGCAATCTGTAGAATTTCATTCTGGTTTTTTTTTTTACCTTGTAACAAACAGTTTGACTAGAGTTTTCTAACCTCACCTTAAAACAGTGATGTTCAAGCTGGGGTGAGAGTATTAGTAGGGCTGCGTGAATAAAAACTTCAGGTTATAACCACGTTACTTAATAGTTGATCAAATATTTGACACAATAATTTTCATTTTCTAAAACAACTTGTTTGGGGAAGCTACAGTTCAGGGGTGAGTCTTTATTCATTTAGTAATTTTTATACCATGGCAAAGAAGTAATCTGTATTTGCAAATTAAAACTTATTGTTTAATTATTAAAAGATAATAAACATTAAAAGTATAGAAATATTTAATATATTATATTGTATGTAAAGTAAATAATTTATTTTAGATGCTTATCCTGTGCTATAGAATTCGTAGCATTGAATACTTAGAATTAAGCATCAATACCCTTTGGGATGTAGACATGCAATCTACACCACCCGACCTCATCATAATCCCAGGATGTAGCTATATACCTACCCTTTGGGATACATAGTTAAGGGGTGATTATATCTGCGAGCAGCGAGCAAAAACAGATTGAATCCATTGCTTTACAGGTTTTGAGCAAAATCAAAATGCTGCTTAAGACTTTCATTAATGCATTAGCCTAATACTATATAATGCATAAACACACAATGTAAAGCATAAGAATAAGAGAGAGTAGAAAAAAAATGAGAGCACTTGGTGTGGAAAAAACATATGAAAAAGGATTAATGTATTAAATCATCAAAAATACAAAAGGAAACCACAATATACTGTTTGGAAGTGTGGCCTAGTTTAATCTACAATAGCCCAAAGCTGTTGTAATTAATAAAAAAGAAGCTGTTACTGAGAATAATGTTTGTGAAGCTAAAATTAATTTTATTGAATAGTTTTAAAATACTTTTACATTACTTTTACAAAATCATATTGTAAGTACTTGATAATAAAAAAGTAAAAATCAAAAATAATAAAGAGATTTAACAAAATGAAATGATACCATTAATCATCTTCCCCTACACCAGAAAATAAATGCTAAACATTACATTTATTTCTAGAAAAAAACATTTATTTCATTTATTATTTGTAAAGGCTTGAAGAAGAGGAGACGTTCTTTTATTTTTCTCCTCGAAAATTCGCTGTTTTTTTCTAGAAATAAATGTAATGTTTAGCATTTATTTTCTGGTGTAGGGGAAGATGATTAATAGTACACATTACAGTAGAAAAGATTTGAAGAAGAAATATGGAAAATGAAATGATTTTACCATTCGTTTCAAATAAAGGAGAGTTTCGTGTTTTGTTTGTGTCTGTTGTGAGACTGTTCTGTTCTCGCTCCCATGATGCAATTAGCAAATGTATCTTCTGTAAAACTGGCCTACTTAGCTATAGAAAGAAGCTTCTATAACATTTGTTTTTAGTTTTTGTCAGTTCATGTTAACATGGACTCAAGATGAAATGTGAGATTCTGGTGTTTCCCCAACTATCTAGGAAACGAAAAATTGACAGTCAACTGATATGTATGATCAAGAAATGAAATTTTATAAGAAAGTAAAGGAATTTTGGCCTCTTAAAAATAAAATCATAGTGAAAATGGTAATAGAAATCAATGATTTTAGAAGTGATAAATGCAATGAAAAAGGAGGAATTTCATGTTCACTTTCAATTCCTGGTTTTATTGTAAAATTTTCTTCAATAATAGGTAACACTCCAAGACATTTGGAAAAAAAAAAAAAAATAACTACGAAACTCAATCTAAATCTAAGTTTGGCTAAAATATTTGTCTGGTTCTATAGTAACCATTGATTTTTTTAGTTACAATTTAAAAGTAATTCCTGTGATAGCTGATCGTATCATTAAGCAATAACCAAAACTATAACATTCAGAAATAATTGAAGCAATTACCAAGGTCGAATTTGTATTGAATTTTATATTTTAATGTTCTTAGAATTTCAAATTACCACCTTAAGCTTCAGATGGATGAAGTTAGTTGCACAGGGTTTCATCTCTTTTTTTTCTAAATGCTAATATGTTTTTGTAATAAAATTATAAAAATACTCAATTTACTTAATTTAATGTAATGTTTCCTGTTTAAGACTAATTTAATGTAATGTTCAGAATAGAAGTACTTTAAAATGTACAGTACGACTAGTATATAATTATATTTGAAAAGCTAGATTTTTTTTGACAGTAATTTTTTTTAAAAATTTTATCTGATGAGATCTTTTCTCTAAGATTACAATCTGTAACGATCAACCAATGTTACTTGACTATTTATAACTTTTTATTTCGAAATTCTTCAGAGTTTATTTTATCTTATTACTTAGGAAAAACCAGGAGAATATAATTTTTGAAACTGGAATTGCTTCCTTGTAATGTGGTCTATTGGTTTGTTTTTAATAAACTTTTATTATCTGTAAGGTCTGATCTGAAAGTTTATATATTATCGTAATCTAGTTTGAAAAAGTCTATTTGCTTCCTGTTATTACGTAGATATCCAGTCGACACACTCCATTGAATATCTTCTTCAAATTGAATATTATTTTTCCTTAAACAGGAAACTTCATCAGTTTGTGAATATAGGAAAAAACGTTTCCTCTTCCTTTCTAGAATTCGTAAAAAATATGAAGAGAAATTAATAAAAAAAATTACACAAGACAGTAAAAGGTGCATCCTTCAATCGGTTAAAGGCAATAAATTATTTATTTCTTAGGCAGAATTTTTACGAATTCTAGAGAGAAAGAGGCAAAGTTTTTTCGTATCCTCAGAACCTGATGAAGTTTCCTGTTTACGGAAAGTAAATATTGTATTTTTAGAAGATATTAAATGGAGTGTGTCGACTGGATGACTATGTAAAAATATTACTTTTTAATATTATAAGAGTTAGGAAGTAGCTTCATGTTATTTTCGAATTTGTCTTTTTTTTTATTCTTTTGATTAATAATCAGGAGTCTAATATTGTCCGGCTGTGGTCAGAACAAGTATCGTTATTGTCCTCACGATGAAAGATGAAACTCCCATAATGCAAAGCAGATTATAGATTGTCCTTTCCTGGCCGTTAGCTAACATTGAAATAGAAGAGGTCGCTTCTCTTCTATTTCAATGTTAGCTAACGGCCAGGAAAGGACAATCTTTAATCTGCTTTGCATTCCGGGAGTTTCACCTTTCAGCGTCAGGACAATAAAATCTCATTAGCATCAATCACCACAATCACAACAATCGCAACAATTGCGTGTTTTGGATGCACAACAATCACAATGATAATATAGCTCTACAACAATTCCAACAATCACAATAATCGCAACAACTGCTCCTTTTCCATTCGCAACAAATCTTATATTATAAAAGCGTTATTCTGACTGTCATAAGACTTTACGTTTTTCCAATTTTGTGACCAAACTATAAGAGATAGATTGGTCATGCAAATGATAAAATGTAGATCTTTTTACGACAAACAAAATGCTACAAAACTCTTTCGAAAAAATTTTTTGGTTTCCAAGATGTCGCTTTTTAAAGGGTCAAACTTTGACTTTTTCTCAATTTAAACAAAAAGTGTAAAAGTTGGAAGAGAACATTATATTGAGAAAATGTTGGTATTTGAAAGTTCTATCGAACAATATATCAGTCATTCACAAACGTTTCAACGTTGGCAAGATACTTAAAAAAATGTGGTTAAAAAAATTTTTGGTTTATGGCGCCAACCCGCAGCACATCTGAGTTATCCGGAGAAGCTACAACGGGCTGTGAAGTCGTGTATTCTCCGATCCCAATATTAATTTGCTAAATAAATAAAGTTTTTGTTTTGTTTTTTTAATGTTATATATGCAAGGG
Organism: Thereuonema tuberculata; assembly: GCA_023159025.1. Lineage (NCBI taxonomy): Eukaryota > Metazoa > Arthropoda > Chilopoda > Scutigeromorpha > Scutigeridae > Thereuonema > Thereuonema tuberculata. The sequence goes on along the minus strand of JAFIDM010106244.1, from coordinate 181 downwards.
TTCCGGAGCGAAGCGACGGTACCCGTCTAGTACATTTATAATAGTAATTCATCTTATGTAGACTGTATAGTAGAAAGGACCATAACACACAAGTCTTTATAAATAAAATTGTATTTCTATTGCATGACATGTTTAGAGAATTTCTCGTCCTCAGATATATACCTAATAAATTGAAAACATA
>JAFIDM010106211.1:278129-293585 GCA_023159025.1 Thereuonema tuberculata | reverse complement strand
CATATTTTAATTTTATTATTATTAATAATATTTATTTGTGTTCCTTTCTATTCATTGTTAATGTAATGTTTTATGTTTATTGAAATTATTTGTTACATATTTTAATTTTATTATTATTAATAATATTTATTTGTGTTCCTTTCTATTCATTGTTAATGTCATGTTTTATGTTTATTGAAATTATTTGTTACATATTTTAATTTTATTATTATTAATAATATTTATTTGTGTTCCTTTGTATTCATTGTTAATGTCATGTTTTATGTTTATTGAAATTATTTGTTACATATTTTAATTTATGATTGTAGAGAAGGTTTTCTCTTTCAGTCCTTATTTTGTTTTTGTTTATATTATATCCGGAAGAATTCCTTTGAATGGAACGAAATATTGATATCATTGGAGTAGAAGGAATTGGATTTTCTTCATTGTATGTATATAAAAAGAAACACTTTGAGACGACTTACGTAAATAAATCGAATTTAAATAATTATTTTAGAAAATGGAACATTTGTACAGTGCACATCGAATGATATTAGAATTTGAAAATAAACATAGGTTCTTCGTGTGTCATTTTCATGACTTTATGAAAAAAGAAATTATAACATGATATAACTTTAAGCTTTAATTTAACTTTTTTTGCTTAATGATAAGACTTTTAACGTTTGAAGATCATGTAAAGGTAAGTTTTTAAAGGAAAATTATACTTCTGCTTTGTCAGAATATGCAGAAAACAATTTATTTTTTATTGATAGTAAAGAAAAACATGAATGATTAAAATGGAATAAAAGTTAGAAATAATTTAAAGTTAAACTAGTTTATGAGAAAAGCTATTTACGATTTAAGAGCTAAAAATAAAATTTTAATAAATATATTTGGTCATTTCGATGATGAACGTCTAAACATTAACAGAAAAAAAATCTTCTAAATTAAAAAGTAGTGCAGTAGAAATATTAAAGAAATAATAATCGAAGAAAGCATAAGCATTGTATCAAGAAAATAATAATCGGAAAAAAAAGAAAATGAGATTAATGCATTATATAATAATTTAATTATTTGTTAAAATCTATATTTAAAAGCTATCTTGAGTTTACAATTATAATTATAAAATAATAACATTTTAAAAAAAGTGACACAACCAGTTTCTGCCGTTAAATAACAAGAGTCATCGGGCGTGAAGAAGTCACTAGATACATACAAAAGTAACACTCAATACATACAAGTAGACATCCATATTCGATCTGACCTTGAACATCCAACCATAGGAATGTTGGACTACTCCTCTTGCAAGGTCTAGGATTGAATATAAAATCTACATACGGAAGTGATGGATACTCTTTATAAAAATAGACTGGCATCTATTGACTTTCTCCATTACTCTTCTCCACATCTAAATGATACTCGTGTGAAAGCGACTTTTTTTTACAATATTAATTTCTTTAATTACGTAAGTAGAGTTTTCAACTCTATTCATGCACTTTAAAGTTTCACTAGCTATCTCATGTTTTTATATTTTGTATATTCTTTTGATATTTATTATATTCTATTAAATAAAGTGAATAGTGAAAAAAGGCAAATATAAAAAAAACAAAAATACCGAATTTAAGGTTTAGTGAGCGGGATCGGACTTAAGAGGGTGCTGAAACCCGAAACGGTGACCTCTCCGATTCCCAGCAAAAATCCAAAATAAGCTCAGTGATTTTTGTTTATTTATTGTGCGATTTTCTTTTTTCAGTGATGTGTTAATCAGGTACGCACGTTAATTTTGATTTGATTACTAACAATTTATTCCAAAAAATTTTTTACTAAGTTAAGCGATTTGCTAGCGTAAATTTGTTTTTACCCTCTTTTATTCTTGATTTAATTTTTGATGTTTCTTGAAATGAGGGGTGATTGTCTTGTTCGTTTGTCCCTCTTGTGTATTGTCCCTCTTCACTGGGTGGGTATGCTGGGCGAATCGGACTGAAGAGGGTGTTGAAACCCGAAACGGGGCAGTCTCTAATTCCCAGCAAAAATCCAAAATAAGTTCAGTGATTTTTGTTTAGTTATTGTGCGATTTTGTTTTTTCAGTGATGAAATAATATCTTTTAAAGTGTATTTTAAATCATAAATAGCGTTAAAAGGTTTATTGGAGGCTTTAAGGTCATAAAAGGCAAATATAAAAATACTGGATTAGATAAAAAAAAATAACATCTTTTAAGATGTATTCTAAATCATAAATGGCATTAAAACGTTTATTGAAAGCTGTAAGATACATAAACGAAGTAATCGAAAAATAAAAACGAATTTTCGTGTTGTTGTTTTTTTTAAAAAAAAGATTCTTTCAAAACGATTCCGAAATTACTTACTCGATTTGTAATCAATGGAAAAACTGGTTTTCTTTTTGCTTGTTTTTTTTTTTGCGAAAATTCAAGATTTAGTAGGAGCTCTTTTACGGGCGGCGGATATGGACATTTTGAAGGCCAAAATTTAATGTGTAGAGAAGAGCAAGAATCACAAGTAGCGAGGAATTCTTAAGCCGTGCGAACACCACGCAACATTTCTGCAATTTAGTCGCGCGATTTTGACGTCACGAGTTGATATAAACCTTTGTCAAGTGCGAACACTTGCAACTCGGATATGCAACTCGAAAATGCAACTGACCCATGACAACGCAGATTTTAAATATGTCACGTGTGACGTCAAGCAAAATTCGGTTATGTCGTTTCAAACATAATATAAGAGTGAATGATTTGCAACATATGATAAATATTTTTTTTAAATTATTAGCCGCTATGGAATTTAATTTCGTGTTGTTATTTCGAATGAAAAGTAACGAATGACCAACAGCCAATAAGAAACCATGCTCCCCTGGAAACAATGACGTCATAACTTTTGCATTCTGCGTCAGCAGCCTTCGCGTTTGCCAAACCCGATGCGGAAAATCCAAAAAAATCGAGGGTTTGAAACCTCTCTGATAAATTCTTCCGCATACAATTACTGCATTTCAGTATAAACTTTATTTATGAGTGAAAGAAACTCGCAATACTCTGATATTAATTGAGTATGAGCCTGTCTTCAAAACGAATCAACAGATAAAATTTTCGACGCCATTTTTTTCATGGGCGTGGTTTCACAACTGACGTGTTCCAATGCTGCCCTGTGATTGGGGAATTCGATGCAATTTTTCGAGTTGCAGCGGAGTTGCAGGTGTCCATGCAACTCGACTCCGATGACAAAAGTTGCAAAGAAATTGCAAGTCGTGACGTCAAAATCACTCGTGGCGTCAAAATCGCGCAACTAAGTTGCAGGAATGTTGCGTGGTGTTCGCACGGCTTTAGAATTCCTTGATGTTTCCTTTGGAAATAAAAGAGAGAAAAAAAAAAATAACCAAAACTTTTTCCTTTTAATTAACAATAGCTTAGGTTTTTATAGAGGTATGACCGTTTCCTGAATGTTTTGTTTGGAAACACAACAAAAAAAAAAAAAAAAAAAAAAAAAAAAAAAAAAAAAAAAAAAAAAACAAACAAACATACTTTTCATTTCGGAGTGACCCTGAATTTTGCAACTTATCCTCCATTAGTTCAAAGATTTTTCGTATTTAAGCTTTTAGGGCTGCTTCCATAAGGAGTGCCACCAAAAAGATTTCTAATCTTCTTAAATATTAATGCTATAAAAAAAAACCCAAGAGCTATTCATCGATTACATGTCTACTACTTATTTCGAGATCGTTTGGTTCGTCTTATTTCTATTGATTTCGTCATTGCATCCAATAACAGCTCTAAAATAACATTTAATAACTAGTTATTAATTTTATACAATAATTTCAAATTTCTTCTTTATCAGTAGGCCTACGTCAAATTTAGTACATCAAATATTAGTACATCAAATAAATTTTACAAACTTTAACTAAAATGTAAAAACTTCAACTAAAATTTATATATTAAACTAGCTGTACCCAGCATGCGTTGCAATGCCACTCAAAGAAAGAAAGGGCTCGTGAGAAGGGGCCGTAAATATAAGGTCCCAGTGTCGATCGGGGGTGGGACACTTAGGCCGTTGTGTCCCCACTCAAATGTGGTGGAACTGTCCCCCATAGGAGAGCGAATTTTTCTCTTTTTGCAATTGACTTTGGGGCCCCGAGAAGGGGCCCTAAATATAAGGTCCCGGTGTCGATCGGGGGTGGGACACTTAGGCCCTTGTGTCGCCATCCCCTCACCCAAGTGTGGTGTCCCTGCCCCCACAGGAGAGTGAAGTTTTCCCTTTTTGCAATAGACTGGGGGGGGGGGGGGCCGAGAAAGGGCCCTAAATATAAAGTCCCGGTGTTGGTCGGGGGTGGGACACTTCAGCCTTTGTGTTGGCTTCCTCCCACCCAAGTGTGATGTCCCTGCCCCTATAGGAGAGCGAATTTTTCCTTATTTGCATTTGACTTGGTGGCCCGAGAAGGGGCTCTAAATATTAGGTCCCGGTGTCGGTCGGGGTGGGACACTACAGCCTTTGTGTTGGCTTCCTCCCACCCAAGTGTGGTGTCCCTGCCCCCCACAGGAGAGCGAATTTTTTACTTTACACAATATTTTTGTAGTTCTTATTTTCACCACCAGTTGGATATTGGGTTTTTCAGGGCTTTTACCCCTTTTCAACCCCTTTGCGGGGATGGGTCCGGGTTCTAAGGTAGCCTATCTTTTCCGCAATGTCCTAAAGAGTAATTCTGCAAAGTTTGGTCCAGATAAGTCAAAGGGCCTAGGAGTGTATAAAGGACAAAGAAAGAAAGAAAGAAAGATAGAAAGATACATTCATTTTTATATATATAGATAAAAACAATATTGTAAATATCTTTATTATAAAAATCTATTTTTCTACTATCTGAATAATAAATTATATTTCTTCATAAGAACTTTTTTATTCAAGGCAATAATTTGATCAGTTCCAATTTTCAACAAACAGAAGAAGTTTATTACATTCCCTAAACTTATTCCTACGTTTTCCTGTACATCAACTTGCAAATGAAATATGTAACTAAAATAACAATATAATATATTTGTAATAAAATATCAAAACAATAATTTTACTGAATAAGCATAGACAGTTTTTATCTTTTCCTAGTTTACAATCAAACTTCTGATACTAATCATTTTTTTTTAAGATTTATTTAAAGAAAGTGTAAAAATTAAAAAATATTTAATCGATATACTAAAAATAATATATTAAAGTTAATAACATACTAAAAATTTGAAAATGCAATAATTTGTGATACATTGATAGTAGAAAGATTCGGTTTTTTCAAAAATGCTCGGAATGACTGGAGATTGTATGTCACAACTACATACCTTTATTATCTGATTAGTTACATTTCCTACCACCAGATGGTGCCACAGTTTGTTGCGTCAAACGTCTGGTAGCATAGGACAGTTCACACGGAATACGAGCTTACAAATGTTTAAAGTGACGCCTCTCAGTCATGAGCAAAGTCGTCAGACGAGGCACGATACTGTTCACCGTATTCAACAGCATACCCCTTATTAATGCAGACATATGATGCCGGATGGCATCGTTCAACGTGCCCGGTAATGTTGGCCCATCACGATACATCTTTGACTTTAGGTTACCCCACAGCCAAAAGGTGGTCACTTGGTCACCTGTTCTTGGTAGCCATTCATGCGGAATGGACCGACTGAGAGCACTTTTCTCCCAAATGATGAGCATAACAGTCGCTTGACAGGAATAGCAATGTGCGGTGGCGTTCCATCTTGCCTGAATGTAATTGTATGGAGTGTTTGCCAATCTTCCAAGTGTGGAATAATGCTACTCCGTAACAGTGCTGCACCTCGCTGACCCGTGACAGTAACCGTTTAAAGTTCAGACTCCTGACTTCCTTAAAGATAAAGGGGACCAATAATGAGTTCAGCTGTGAAATCATACCAGACAGTAATTTTTGGCTGATGAAGTAGGGGTTTCCACAAATGCGTGTGGGTTTTCTGTAGCCCAGATGCGGCAGTCGTGCCTCTTGACACTGCCATTAAGTGTGAAATGCGCTTCATCCGTCCATAGTAACTTGAACAGCCAATCTTCATGGTCGTTCATCTGCTGGAAAACCAAATGGGCAAATTCTTGACGCTTCGTGAAATCGACAGGTTGCAGTTCCTGCAAGTGTTGAATTTTGTAGGGATATCTGTTCAGGATGATTAGCAGTGATCTTCAAACAGTGCCGTACGATAAGTCAGTTCTTCGTGAAACGTCGCACACACTGCATTCGCCATGTTGGGAAACTGCCTATAGTTCATACACCATGTGTTCGATATCCTACAACAATGGCCCGGGATGCTAGGGGTCTTCTGCTTTCAAGGATGCTTCCAAAGCTTGAATGTTTGAATGCTTCAAATTTGCTTATCATTCGGATCAGCGCTGTAGAAGTCATCGGTCCTTTGCCATCTCGCATACCTCGCAAGGTTCAATATGCGTGCAATGCCGCACTGGCTCATTCTGCATTCCCATAATAAAGAATTTAGCAACATTTATCCTGATGCATTTAAGAATTGAAAAATAATTCTTCAATTCTTTACTAGCAAACGATCGACGACCCGAGAATCCCAGGGTGAAAAAATTAATATATTGATATATAAAACTTTATTTTCTTTTGAAAGAAAATCTCAATATTCTGATAATAAATTGACGTGCCCAAAATACAAGAGACATCTTCATAATAACATGTACTTCTCCCTTCCTCCGAATAGCAGCAGATACGGGATGTGGCATAGAGTCGATGTGGTGTGGAATTGCTGCTTGAGTAGATCCAGCCAGCAACATTCAATGGCTGTCCTTTATGGACAGTGTTTGATTGCTGCAAGCATTGAGAGTGGTCTGCCCAATGTTCCATATCTGCTGAACGGGGTCAAAATCAATCAACTGCGGGCCACAGAAGTAAATGGGAGTCTGTGGAAGATCATTGAACCAGTTCTATGTTCTGGCACAGGATGCGTGGTTCCGTTTACCTCCTGATTCACCCCATCCCCACCGGCGAAAGTTGCTAGCATAAATGGGTGGAAATGGTCTGCAACAACATCTTTATTACATCACACCTATCAAGACTTGCAACACCTGCGGGCGCTGATGTCCCGTCTTCCCAGAACGAAACATTACTGCTCCCACTTACTGCTGTCTCTACTATTTAGGACTTCAGCTTCATTTTGTATTTTGATCATCATTTAGTTAAAATGGAAAACAAGAGCTACGACATGCACGATATCAGGAATGACTTGTTTCAATGCATCTATTTACCTGGTGTGGTCGGGGTTGGTCCTGAGGAGGCGTCTAAGAAGAAGTAGAACATTTGTAAAACATCAATTGTGACTAACACAAACATATTTGTCGGACGTGGCTGTCGCTTACGACCATAGTTGGTGCAACAAATTTGTCTTATCTTATCATGTGTGAGCGTAACAGTTTAGTGTCTGAGGGTAGCACACATCTTAAACTATCCATGCTTGATGTACCTTATCAAATGTTCTATCATTATTATGGACAGCTGCACGGTTCAAATGAATTAGGCTGACTATTTCATACATATGCCTCTGAACTTTTCTGAATGTCTTTGAAGTTAGTTTGAAAACAATTATTTATTAATGTTCTATGGCATTGGTATCACAAATTTTATTTGTCATCAGTTTGCAGCGACTATTAAGACAGCTGTATACTTTAGAATTGACTGAATGATTTCTTGTGATTTCAGAAATATATTTCCTTTCTAAACTCAGTTAAATATTTTTCCGTTCTCCATGAAAACTTTTAGTGTTTCATTGCCTTTTTTCTTGAGTATTGGATAGTTGTATTTGTCTTTCCTAAATTATTGAGAAATCTCGAGAACAGATCCATTATTGATATAGGAAGATTGCAATGCGAATATATTGATTTTCTAAAAGTGAAAGGCGATATTGATGGAAAAGACAAATCTATGTTAGCTGATTTTTTTTACTTAGAGTGAACTCAATTATTTTAAAGCTGACTTTGCAGAAGAAATGTGAAAAAATTCTTATTACAGTATTACTGAACATTGTTTAAATGCATTTTTCCATTTTAGAAAAAAGTAAAAGCTATAGAATTCTAAAGAGAAGCTAAGGTTATAATATAGAGAAAAACCTAAAGGAAGCGAAGCTTTCTTCATCGAGGAATTCTTGAACTAATCAAATATGATTCATTTGCAGTTTTCAGATTCAGGCTGACTTGATGAAAATGTCATTTCGAGTTTGATGCGAATCCAACAAGTATCTGAAAGAAGTTTTCTTCGAAATATTTAGCCAGAAAGTAAAGTAAAAGGTTGTTTCAAAATGATAATCCAACTAGTTTAAAAACTGAATTTATGTAAATGGTGCTACTGGATGATAGTAACTTTTCACCGATCCATTTGCAAGCTATCGTGATAGCGGCCAAACTCGGTAGCAACTATGTTTGTCTTGTTCGTCCGTCCATAGCTCTCCACCCCTAAAAACTCCCAAACGGAAGGTCGGAATGACAAATAGATTTTATCATCGTGTTTAGAGGCCCAAACACTGTAGGAATGAGATGATTTCGCCTCATTCATGTTTGAGATATTTCGCTTTGTTGCCATTGTACCTCTTAACAACTTCCGAACGGAAGGTCGGATCGACAATCAGATTTCATAATCATGTCCAGAGGCCCAAACAACATAGGAATAGGGAATTTTTAGGAGCGAACACCCCACCGTTCGACATATTTGGTATTGTTTTCATTGGATTTCCGCTGTTAGCTTATATGTCAGAAATGCAACTATCTCATTTCAGTTGTCAGCTATACCGTGATCGGCAAGTTGGCAGTTCGTATCCATATATCTACTTTTTTTTCCCTCCTCCTCTTAATCTTTTTTATGAATGCCCATATGGATTTTTTTTTCTTGTTTTCTTAACGTTCTTTTTATTTATTCCAACTTTTTTTTTTTTGCTTTCGTAAGTGAACTTTCTTTTTTATTATTATTTTTAATTTTTTTTATTATTACGGGTTGCCCTTAAATTTACGGTTTAGCACAAAATTATATTCACTTGTTTTCTCAGGTGCTTTTCAAATTCAGTCTAGCAAAAAAAAATGAATATTATTGCATTTTGTTTTCTATTACAAAAGTAAAATTACAATAAAAATTCTACATTACTGCCATATTTAAATTGATCATAAAATATAAAAATTAGGTTAAAAAAACAGTAAAAAAAAGCCGTACAGAAAAGACAAAAATAAAAAACCAAAAAAAATAAGTAAAACTTCATATTGAAAGTTTTAAAATAATATTTAAACCGTAGATATTAACTTTCCTACAATTATTTCAAAGCTGTTAATGTTATTTCTTTATAACATAAATATACAACATAAGTTTTATAAGCTTTATTAAGCGAAACTTTAACTGCAATATTTACTTAAAATCAATATACTACTGATTCGATATATGAATTTAGCAAATTATTAGTACTGCGTTATAGTCATTGTGTTCATTTTGTAGGGACTTTAACTGCAGAGTCTTGATAAACAATAAACTGCTGTCTTTTAAAAGGATCTGAAGAATAGGTGTGTAGCGATTATTAGACATAATAGAAAAGTTTTAATTTCTTCTCCGTATCTACCAAGGATTGAGGGCCCCCGTTCAGAGCTTAGGTGAATAGACGTGAACAACTGAACTTAGCTCGTGCAGTCCGCTTTCCAGTCACCGGGACCATTAAGATTATTTGCTAGAACTCATAATTCCTTGAAAACTTAATAAAATTTAGATAAATTTATTTTGCAAAAGTATATTTTACTTTCCATTCTGGAATGAAATCTGAAAGGTTTTTCAGAAAATATTCGATATTTGAGATCTTCATAAAGTAAGGAATTCTATTATGAACTGATTATGCCGGTGTTTTCTTTCATTTCAGCCTAGTGCAGTGTTTCCAAGCTTTTTTGTGCAGTGCCCCACCTAAAGTATCGAAAAGTATGCTATGCTCTACTTAAAGTATCTAAAAGTATGGTACGCCCTACCAAATTATGTATAATTTTCAAAAAGAAAAAATTAAAAAAAAAAAAAAAAAAATTTAACTTTCACAACCAAACAAAAAAACAAAATTACCAACATTTTTTTTTACTTTCACAACCAAAAAAAAAAAAAATATTGCTCCATTTTTGAATTGCCCCCCTCAACAATCAAATTGCCCCCGAGGGGCGTGCGCCCCACATTGGGAAACAGGGATATACTTGCTTTTTATTCACTTGATCATTTTATTTTAAATTTAAATTTTCAATTTTTGTTTATCAATTTTCGAAAAAAATGATTAAAATCAGTTCTTTCTATAGCTAGATCATGTTTGGAATCCTTAATTTCTCGAAAATTCTGAAAATAATAAATTTACCTTTCAGGTTTTCTTTGAAGCCTAATGTTGATTACTGTGCTACTTCCTCTGAAAGGCAAGCGTTTCACTAAAAATTAATAAATATTTAAAATTTAAATTTTATATGAAAAAATAGTAGATATTTATTATGAAATATTCAAATTACTGATTCTTTTTACAAAAGTCGAAAAATAGGCATTATTGAATATTGATAAAAGAAATTTTTTCCCAACCAATTTTATTTATAAATTTATGTTTCAGTGTTTAGTCAATTGCAGGAAATAGATTAAAGTCCTGAACTGTGTTATATTGAAATAAATAAAACTGTAATTTGTGAGAAAATGCAAATTATCTATTTAAATAATATATTTTCTTTTGAAATAGTAAAAATCTTAAAGAAGTAATTGGAATACACTGAGTAAATTTTAAATTTTACTGATTCATATTGAACATTTGAGAATAGGCGGTCCTTTGCAATTTGTTAATAGATATTACTATCTTAAGTTGAATTTTACTACTTAAGGCCACTTACAGGCCCATGAGTACGCGGATGATTTGTGTTCCCAGTGATCTCGACCAATAGGAATAGATAAAATCCAATAGGAATAAAATCGACCAATAGGAATAGATAAAATTCAATAGGAATAAAATCGACCAATAGGAATAGACTGATAAATCGGTCAGCAAGACGCCACCCTAAACCTCCAGTAAGAAACAAGATATCTATTTTGACAAGAGAACTAGATGAACCCAGGCTCCTCCAGCCCTCAGTCAAGCCTTGAACCCAATGGACTAACGGACCCACTTTACTGTTTTACTTCTGAGAAAATTTACTATTTTCTTCTGACGCGTTCGCTACTTTTTTTCAGATGTTTTTATTATTGATAATTGTATAACAGAATGAAGAATGAAGAATTGTCTTTAATAAAAATTCTTTGCATTTTCAAATTTTTAAATCTGGTTGTAATCATGTGATGTGAAATTATTCTTTGGTTTCTTTCTCAATAATAGAAATAAAGCTGTATTTATACATCATTTTAAAGTTGTAAAATTTCAAATTTTACTTATTCAATAATTATTTTAGCAATAATATAAGAAGAAGAAAATTATGCTGTAGTTTTCAAAAGATTTATATTGTATTTGAGATAAAAGAAACCTCAAATTGATGTTTTAAAATAGCTGACTATCATTACAAGTCGGCTGGTCTGAAATAAATGAGTTACAAAGCTATCTTGAAAGTCTCTCATAACTTCAAAGCAAACGTCTGTGATATAAAGTGAAGGACCGTCTTGTAAAACCGTTCGCTTCATTGGACTGATGAAGAGAACCAGATTACTAGGATCTTGAAATTTGTAAATCTTTAAATTTTGTTAATTTTTTAAAACATTTGGGCAGGCGACTGCTAAGTTTATTCCACATCTGCAGCTTAAAAACACCATTCAGCGTCTATATGATTTGATATTTAGATAACAACTGAAGTAATATTCCATATAAATATTATTCGTCATTCTAGCAAAATTTTCTAAGCTCATCTACAAAACATTGACGCAAATGGAAATCCCACCATCAATACGGAGTAACACAAAGTGAATATTACACAGAATATTAGTCTACATGAATTATTACATTGATACCAGTTTCAATGTCACAACTGACAAGATATCGGGCAGCGCCGTATGAAAGTTGAATGTCATTCTTCTTTGTACCCACTGTAGTGAGTAACATGTTGAATGCAGACGTCCACACATGCATGCATCCTAAGATGTAGGTTTCGGATGTCATTCTGTGGAATGGTATTCCCAGCCTGCTGTAAGGTCAGATCAGCATTGGTCGTTGCAGGTTGCGGATGAGCCCTGAGCCTCATGTTCCACAGATGACGACTGGCGAAAAATCTGGCGATCTTGCCGGCCATGATAACACGTTACCATCTCGAAGATCATGTTAGGTTGCAGCTGCGGTATCGGGATGAGCGTTATTCTTTCGAAACAGGCTCCTCTCAATGCTGTTCATGAACTGCAGAACAACGGGTTTGATCTCATTTCTGATGCATAAGTTTGCAGTCGAGGTTACGAAATAACTAACAGAAAATCCTGTTATCATATGAAATCTCTATTCATACCACAAAATGCCTGGCTTCGGTCTGATATTGTCAACCACGCGAAGGAAGCAGCTTGCCAACAAACGTTAAACAAACCTTTTGTGACCAGTGTACATTCATCACTGGTTCCTACACTATTAGAGCACTTGTCCATTCATACCACAGAGTTCCATTCTACTCTCCAATGGACTCTTGCGTGGCATTGCTGAAGACCAATTGAACAATTGTAAACACTCTACTGGACGCCTAGAGCTGAGGCCAATCTCCAGTAGACGTTTTACAACAGTTCTTGCAGTCATTTCGGGTTTCAATGTTGCTCGAATTTCCGATAGAGAGACCCTAGAATCTGCCATACTGCAAATGGGTCGATCTTCTCTCTCTCCAGTGGACTGGGAGGGCCCAAACCCCGGTCTTCTGGTAGCAGTGCCTTCGGTCACGACTGAGAATTCTTCCCTCGATTTCACGAAATGAAAATTAACCTTCTAGAAGGCCAAAAGGCTAAAATGTCTCATTAAAAGTTGTTTAATTGCCGATATTCAGTTCGATGTCACCTTTGGAGTATTCTTTTTTTACATCCGTTTTTACAGCCTTTCAGAGTAATATTAATGTTTACGAAAAACTCCACACGTATCGTTACGCATTCGTTAGGAAATGCGCTGCAACATGTGAGTTGTGACATTGAAACTGGTAACAATGTAATAACTTCTGCACACAAATATTCCTTTTAATTTTTATTCATCTAGCATAACTTCGTCTTGGAGTTATGATTTCGAGTTCTGTCAGTGTAAACGTATACAAATCTTACAAGTACAGTATTTTGACAAAACTTTCAAAGTGCGACCTAAATTTTCAGAAAATAACATACTAATTCACAATAATTTCACAGATCTCTTAGATTTTTCTTATATTTTATAAAGTTTATGTCATAAGTTTATTACTTCGAAAAATTATTATTTTCTACAATAATTTTTTAACTAATTGATCAATTTTTTTGGTAATGTTTTTGTATAATACTTATTTAAAAAAGGGTTTTCTTTTTTATTTAAACTTAATTGATTAACAACCTTTGTTATTCACTAATTATCATATATCCATCTAATTTCATTATTCTTACAATATAATACTGGAAATTTGGAGTAATATTTCACGTGTACTGTGGTTCATTAACATCATTGCTAAAGCCATACACCTGAATAAATAAAATAAAAAACTTTATACATTCATGTATAATAATATAATATATAAGCTAGTCGTGAATTTGTATATATTTATATAGAAAGTTTTTTATTTCTTTTATTCAGGTGAACGGCTTTATCAATGATCTTAATAACACTGGAAATATTGGATGAATTTTTGGATGCTTTTATCAGTTAAAAAAATCTTATACAATTGGAGAAAACCTTTGCGTATATCAACCCTGTTCGATACTTGAGTTTGAACATTCTTACTGGAGCAACACCTCCGGATGCACTCACATCGGAGTATATCAAAATCGAATTGCCTTTAATGCCGAAGACGCCTGACATTACGCATCAAGGGCAAATGGTTGTATCTAGTCGATTTCTTTAAAAGGGAGAGACTTGTCCATTACATAATGATTGTGGATCAGATGGATAGGAAAGGTAATCGCCTAATAATATCTCCAGAACTATCAGTCGTAGATAATGGGAATGACTTTTTGTTTCCTGATTTCATTTGTTTTATTTCCTTTAACACATTTATAAAATTTTGTTTCATATAACTTTTCGTGAGATTCTCAAATTTCTTAAGAAGATCTATTTTTAAGAAATTTTATTTTAAGAAGTGATGGTTTAGTAACGTTGGCAACTATTAGAACTTCTTGTGATTTTGCATCTTGTTTTTCTACCCAGCTTCACATTTTATTCACTGTTCAATAATATGAAGTTATTCTGGAAGTTTATTCATCTGTAAGGTTTCAGCAGCGAAGCCGAAAGAAATAATTTTGTCTAAAATTACTGTGTATGAATTTTTTCATGTTACTGTTAAACTTCTTTCAAACTCCATTTGAAGAAATTCTATTTTTCTATCCAGCTTCACATTTTTCCTAACTGCTTAGTCTTCTCTTAAGCTATCCTAATAAGATGCACCTCCTTTACTCCAGATATTATACAGAAGTTACATACGGAAGTTATAAGGAAAGGTGTATCAAAATCGGTTCAGTAGTTTTAGGGTTTATCTTGGACAAACAAACAAAATGAGAAATATTACGCTTTTATAATCCTCATACTATTTCATCTAGTTACAATTATATCTGTGTTAAATTTAAGGAAATTCAACAAAGTTGAGACATTGTATCTCTCTCTCATACCATAAAAAATTCTAAACATTAAATATAAATTGAGTACTGGGCTTCTCTAATAGGAATCTCGAAATGGTCTACCTTTGGTTCCCGGTACGAAAATTCCAAAAATAGCTCAGTAAACCTTTCATTGTGTGCATTTTTATGCTTTTTTTCTTGTTATATATCCTTGATGCACGTTAATTTTACTATTATATATATGTTTCTTTTACAAATTAATTATTTATAGGCTAACCGTTGAACCAGCGGAAATTAATTTATTGCCCTTTTTATTCTTCATTTATATTTTGATGTTTTTTTAACTTAAAGGTCGTTGTTTTGTTTATTTGTCTTTTGTTTATGTTTCTTTTGGTTCCACTGAGCCATTGAGTATTGGGCGAATCCAATTGACGAGAGATTGGAATATTGAAACTCTATGTTAGATCGAAAATTTCAAAAATAGCTCAGTGAACCTTTAACTGTTTACGTTTTTAAGCTTTCTCGCTTTTTATTATAAATATAAAATTTTACTACTTTAATTTTACGAAACATAAAGTGACTACATTTGAATCTCATTCTGCACCATTTGTGCTGTTTAAATATGATTTTGATTATCGTAATATACGATGTTAATAATGCTCGCCACAATTGCGACAAATTAGAGCATTTCAAGAGAGTTAAGTGCGACTTTCATTTTTGAATAAATTTGAAATTGCTAACAT
>JAFIDM010106211.1:247515-275310 GCA_023159025.1 Thereuonema tuberculata | reverse complement strand
AGGCTCGGTAGCGGAGGGTAACAGAATGCGACTGGAGCCAAGGTAATTTAAAAACCAAAGAGACTTTATTATTTAAGATCAGTGGTCATTTACAAGTAATTCGAATATCGAAAGGATTCTTCGGTTAGGCTGTCTTCTTTCCAGTCCTCTACCGGCAAGCGATCGTCTCAGGGTCCTTCCGGGGACGGCTGCAGCAACCACGGCTTCCGTTAACCTTTACGATGCCTTCCTATCGATTGGCGGTCGTCTCAGGGTTCTTCCGGGGACGGGTGCTCGGACCTCGGCGTCGGATCTCTCTCACGATGCCTTCCTAACGCAACGACTAGTGGTCTTCTCAGGTTCCTTACCGGGAATGGGCGCTGCCGTCTCGGCGTCGTTTCTCCCTCACGGTGCCTTCCTAACGCTCGGCGGTCGTCTCAGGGTTCTTCCGGGGACGAGTGCTCGGTTCACGGCTTCAGTTATCTTCCTCACGGTGCCTTCCTAACGCAACGACTAGCGAGCTTCTCAGGTTCCTTACCGGGAATGGGCGCTGCCGTCTCGGCGTCGATTTTGCACTGTCTTCGTACTAACAAATGCACTTGGCTTGGCTTTAACTGACTTCACTCTGGGCGGCTGCCCAACAAGACTTCTACGGCTAAACTCTATCTCCTGGCCGGAGATCCTCTATCTTCGGGTAGAGACCTTCTACCTGGGCTTCTGCCCAAGACCTGTCCTTGAACGCTCCGCTCCTAACTGGAGACCTTTGCGGCTCCTGCCGCTGAGACGAACTGCTATACTCTGCTTTCTCCAATGGGAGACCTTTGCGGCTCCTGCCGCTGAGACGAACTGCTACACTCTCCTCTCAACGGAGATCTGGTTGGGCGGCTGCCCCAAGACGAACTGAAATTCAGGCGTTCTGCGCCTGGTTTTATAGGCGCAGAGCGCTGCACACGATGCTGAGGACAAGTCGACTCGGCCGAGGTACGCAGGGAAGGTCGAGTCGACTGCACTAAAGGGGGAGCGGACAAAACGCCTGGTAACAATATTCACTGGAGTTAATTCATTGGATTATTAACTTTGTCAATTTATTGTTTTATGAATATTATTGTCATGTATTATTGTCATTATGTATAAATTTAATAATCTGATCAAGTTAAATAACATACCATTGTTGTAACAATTTTATAGTATTCAATTGATATATATATACTTTTGAATTTGTGATGTTCTTTCTTGTTATGTTATTGTTTAATTTGTTAATTCCTTATTTTGCTTGAAGAAGGGAATGACGCAAAACTATGTTCCCGAAAATTCGCTACTTTGTATTTAAATAAATTATTTAAATACTATGAAAAGGGTGGTGGAATCATTTTTAAACTCTAAAATAAACATTTGTAAATCAAAGCTTGTGTATTACTCTAGATTAAATTCATTGAAAGGACTAATCAATTGAATTCAGTTTGAATTCAATTGAATTGAATTGAACAATTGAACATTTCTCTCTTTCCGAAGATTAAAGTAACCAAAAAATGTTTCTTATTAACATGAATAATAAACTATTCACGCTTAATTAACTAGCACTGAGCAGAAAGATTTCTGTGTTACTATTCGGGTTCTTAAAATGATATCTCATCTGTGTAAAGTTAAATAAATACAAGGTTGTAGAGTACAATAAAGTATAGGATGGAAACTCACTGAATTTTTCGATAAGTTTCTACACAGTAAATTCTAAATATAGATTTCTGATAGGAAATATAATAATAGAGTTATACTTTACCAAATCTGTAGATGTAACACTTCCCCCATATTGTTAATATCGATTCCGGAGGTTCTTTAAGTCTACAAGTTCTGATGCCAGTATATGATTTTATTTCTTTGTCATCTATTCCAACAGAAACATCTGTCCCATCTTTTCTGTTGTCAGTTTCTGTTAAATTGGCTCTGTTTGTACACTAAAATAAAAAAAAAAGTTATTCATAAATCACAGAATAACATTACGGCAACACTTTATTAAGATAACTTAGCTTTTAGTAAAGAACAGGATCCTTACATATTACAATATAATTTGTGGAACTTAAAATCGGATACTAAATATTGTATTGTAAAGAATACAGTGTGGTGATTGAATTGCCCGAAAAAATAAAATTTTAATTCGAGGATAAATTTAGTAAACAAAACTTCTAACAACATTTCCAAGTCTTACAGGAATAAAACATCTCACCGGAATAAGATGAATTGATGACTTATGTCCGTGAACTTGATTCGAATTTATCGAATGATACAGTCCATCTTGCTTCTTAAGAATTGTTCCAAAACGCTCTAATCGAATATCAAAAGATTGATAATTGTTTCAGTAATTAATTCTTCTCGTCTTTATGAATCGAACACTCAATCTTATTACTTACAAGATTTAAATGAGACTTGACTTAAATATTCTAACGGTTGGTAGTTTTTCTTGAATTAGGCTAAACGGAAACGGTAAAATTTCAGTTGAGAGTACAGCGTGTTTTTTTTTTCTCGGAAGGTAAGATGGCTGTCATGGAACTATTTTCGAAAGCGAAAACATTTAGGTCTATATTTGCTACAATGGGCTTCACTGCATAACCATAAATTAGAACTGAATAAATTTGGAAAAAATGATAATATGTCTACGATCTCGTTGTTTAGTGTCGTTGTTTGACAACGTTAGGCAGTGAATGGCAAGATCGCTTCTGATTGGCTAGTACGCGTATCTTTACTTGAGCCATTTCCTTTGTTTTGATTTGTAACCTTTAACTCATTACGGGAATTGCACTTGTTCCTAAAATGTATCTATGATGGATTGGATAGTCGTTAGATAGAATTGAATAATCTAATCTTTATATTGGAACCTTGTTCCTTGACCTGACTACAGTAACTAACTTACTGATATTTGTTTTCTTCGTCTTTGCTTAACGAAATTACAGACTTGATTATCAAGTAACTAGACAAGTAATCTTCTTTGAAACAATCACCTTCACGAGGTCGCGTACTATTTGCAATTATAATGCTAGGAACTGTTTCAATTGTTACTAATAAACGATTTTTCTTTAAGATTCACTTGCATACTACTAAAATTATATATCTAAAATTATTTGTGTGGAGTGAAACACTTGACTTTAACAACAAATTCCCCCCACAATAATATTTTGTAACTTAATATTGAACAAATTTGAATCACTTTCACTTGGTTTAAAAATAAATCACTGCACTTAATTCACTTTAAATCATTGACGTTTGATTCATTTTGTTTCGAATGAATCGGACATCTTTTGTAATCCGCAAATGGTACTTAAATATTGTTTACAGTCTTTTTAAATATATCTGCTGTTTCTTGTCTGTACCTGTATACTCTAGGTTGATTTTCCCATCCTCGACATATTGTTGAATAACATTGAACTTTTATGTCTAGTTTTGCACTGATTTGGGAAAACACTTGATAATGCAATCTCAGCATTATTATCACAAAAGATAGAACTTGGACTTTGGTGAATTCGTCATTCTTCAATTCACACAAGATGTCCTTTAAAGTCATCAAGTAACTGTTTCCTTCAGCTAAACTGATGTACTCGCCTCTTGTGTTGACCGAGCTACAATTCTTTGTTTCGTAGATGATAAACCAATAACTACACCAGCCAATTAAATTACACATCCGATTGTGGATTTTCCGTCAGTAGCATCTGTCACCTGGGGTTATGGCCTCAAGAACAAGTATATAGGCAATGAAAAAACTTGGAATGAAATTATGCTGATGTACCTCACTGCAAATACCGGCGTTCTGCTGGGCCCATTGACTTTCCAACCAAAATTTCCCGACGATCAGCCCCAAAAAAACCCAATGGAAAATATATCTTTGACAAAATTAAACTTAACCCTATCTATTCTCTTTCCAACCTATTTTCCTTAATACAAAGTACCGGTGAAATGAATGTTTATCGGTTGAAATAAATTTTACTTATCAAGATCTAAAATCAATACATTCATTAATTTTCAATAAAACACTTTATAAATAAAATGATGATAATTGTCAAACTTGGTTATATATAGTAAACATGAGGAGTACACCTTAATTAAGTTAGAAACACTTATTTTTTTCCCTTCTTCATATAAAAATGTAATAAACTAGCATAAAGCTAAAATGCAACACATGAAATATTAGCTTTTGCACAAAATTCAAAAATAGAAAAACACATAGATATAGATATATATAAGTATTAATTCTGACGTTATTATAACAACACTCAAATGTAAACTCAGTAAAGTTCAAAAATAGTTCACACACCAGTCTTTTTTAAGTAACCAAGTCGATTATTAGATTTCACTCAAAAGGTGAGGTGAATGCTTCTGTTTCTTTAGAGTTCACTACACATTGAGAAACAAATGCTTTGAAATACACTCATTAACAAAAAAAACGACACATCTAGAAGGAGTTGTCCGATTGTAATGAAATTTCGTATGCAAAGACATTGGGACCGCCCATGCAAATGATTAAGCTTTGGTGTCCAATGAATGAATAGCGAGAGCTTCAGCGCATCGGAACTGCGCACTCAGCAGGTGTATATAATAAGCGATTCTCAATCTGATGGTCAAAATTTCTGTTGCATTGCGAGTTAGGATATCTTTCAACGACTGAAAAAATGCCTCGCCGCAGGATTCGAGCTCATTATTTGCAACTGTCAAGAGTTTGAAACAGGTTATATCATTGGATTGAAAGAGACAGGTTGGGCAAATCGGAGAATCGCTCGTCATATGGGTCGAAGTGATGTGGGGATTAGAAGATGCTGGCAGGAATGGGTGGACAATGGCAGATTTCAGCGTCATGAAGTTAGCGGTCGCCCTCGAGCCACAGCAGAGCGGAAGGATTGAGTGATTGTCAGATCAGCTGTCACAGCGCCTGAATCATCGTTATCAACCATCAGACATGCGACCCGCATACGAGAGTCCACCATGACCATTCACAGACGGCTGAGAGAGCGACATCTACGCTCGTAGGGACCGCCACGCCAACTGCCACTCACGTACGCACACTGTCGGGCCAGATTACAGTGGTGCTTGGCTCGATCCGGTTGGAATGATGCTAACTGGGGACGTATAATGTTTAGCGAAGAATCCCGCTTCCAACTGTGTCCTGACGATCGTCGCAGACGTGTCTGGCGACGCTCAGGGCAGCGTGCCGATCCTGCTTTCACTATTGCACGCCACACAGGCCCCCAACCAGGAGTTATGGTCTGGGGTGCCATTTCCCTTGATAGCCGGACTCCTTTGATCGTCATTAGCGCCACACTTACAGCACAGCAGTACGTCGAAGACATTCTAAGACCTGTTTTGCTACCCTTCCTTCTGCAGTACACTGGCCTTATTTTTCAGCAAGATAATGCCATATCCCATACGGCACGTGTTACTATGACCTGTATTGCAGCTTGTGAAACACTTCCTTGGTCAGCCAGATCCCCAGATCTCTCTCCAATGGAGCATGTCTGGGATATAATGGGAAGGCGACTGCATCCACAAGGGAATGTGGATGACCTAGCCCAACAATTGGAGCAAATTTGGCAAGAAATACCGCAGGAGACCATCTGGGAGCTTTATCACTTTAGGCCACGTCGTGTGGCAGCTTGCATTCAGGGTAGAGGTGGGTCAACACCTTATTGAGCTCGTTACTTTGTATTTCTGTAACTCTGAAATAAATCATTCAATTTATCTGAAATTTTAATCATTTTCTATTCTGTACATAATCTTCCTCTCCACTAATTTTGTCTTCATCGGATAACAACTTCTAAGTGCGTTGTTTTTTTTTGTTAATGAGTGTATTATTTACAGAGTTCTGTGCGTTTATTGTTTTTTTCACAAGAATATGCACTTTGATTTTTAGCTTTTCCACCTGTGTGTTTTGATTCTTCAGATTCACACATAGCGTCTTGAACGACTTCCCAATGTTCGGGTATTTTCTGTTCACTTAAAGTTGAGGCTTGTAGCACCAGCTTGTAGTGAACACTATAATACATTATTAAGAGACTATATTTTACCACCATCATCGAGAAAACTTTTCTTTCCCGCGCAGTTTCGACAAGGGAATGTTCGAAATTCAACATTTAACGCTGTTTTGAGGATTGCTTCATCTTTTGTTTTCAAATCGACTGTTCGCCCACTTCGCTTGGTCTATCAATCGTTTTCCAGTCGGTCGTTTCTTCAATAAATTGTTAAAATTTTACTTACAGTCAACTCGTCTTAACTTTCTTTGTTCGCTCAACGCTTTCACTACGAGAAGTCCTCCGGTAAACTGCAGGTTTCCTCCGGTACATCGCAGGTTTACTCCGGCCATGGATACGTTACCTCGGAAGTGAATTCTGCTAACCCTAACGCCTGGATAATTCCGTTTGTTTTCTGCATCTTAACGGATAAGTCAAAACTGCTTCCGTATTTTGAACGGCCAGTACCCTTCTGTCTTCTTCGTGTTCTTACTGCCTCGTTATCAACTTTCCGTTTTGATTAACCAATAAGGATCTTATAATTAAAAACATGACCGGATCACCTCCCCTCATCACGTATTTAGTAATTAATAATTATAATTAATATTTATTAATATTATGATTATTTTGATTAATAAATAATAATAATATTTTTTTTTATTTATAGGAAAAAAGAAACTATGATCCGTCAAATCAGAAAGATGCTTCATGTGTCATTGAAATGATTAAATCTGCAAAAGTTTGTGATCTAGATTTCACAGATGATGAAGATTTTTTTGAAGAAGTACCAGTAAAAAGTACATGAAGGTATCAGACTTGGAAGTGAAAAAAGTAATGAAAATGGAAATTAAAAGAGTTGTAATACCTGCGATTGGACTTCTACTTGCTAATAGCTGGATTGAATACCGAAACTACGTGAAAACCAATAATTTTTGAATTAAAAATGTTTTAAATCATCTTGAATTAAGAATGAGAGTAACCGAAAACATTGGATGTTCTCGACAAAATCCGAGAAAAAAAAAGAGGTAGGCCAAGCAATATCAGACATCATTTCAAGAAGAAAAACTACGAAAGACAAGGCCAGAAAGACATCCAATTGAAGAAGTTCAGTATGATCATTTCGATCATTTCCCATCAATAGACTAAAGGAAGGATGGAGGCAGATGTAAAAATAAAGATTGCAAAGGAAAAAACGAAGAGTTCTGTGTTCAACGTGTAAAGTACATTTATGTTGAAAGAAAGACAGAAGTTGTTTTATTAGTTTTCGTATAAAATAATAACATTATTATTATTATCCGAATTATATATTCTTTTTTATTAATGGTTAATAGCTCCCTTATATGTAACTTATAGTTTCCTGCAGTATATCCATTTTATAAAATAAATTTCTACAAGCTAACACTCTGTTTGAATTTTTCCACTAACTTGATAAACACACCTCTTCAAACCTGGTGTCCAATATTTTGGACATACTCACAGATTCATAAATAATTCGATAAAAATGTAATTTTAATAATTTCTATGTTTATTACATCCTAAAATGCAGGTTTATGAAGAGAAAAAAATTTTTTCACTTAAATAAAAAAATCAGGTCTGAAAGGGTTAAAACAAAAATATCTTATTCAATTTAAATTATTTTACAACAAACATTTCACAGGTGTCTGGTTGCCAATAGCAACGTGACATGTCGTCGGACCAAGAAGAGTCACAATATGCATATAGTTTGTCTTCGGATCTTTTATAAACTAATTTATAAAGTTTTTTTATCCTTTTAATTATTGCAGTATTCTCTTCAGACTTGTTATATCCTCCTGATTTGGATTATAATATTTTCTTAATAATCTGTTGACTGTATGCTGAAGATCTGGACTTGTTGAATTGTACAAATAACTTATATTTGAAGACACCTAAGATGAAATATAAAAGCAAATCCCGACCAAGATCAGAAAAGGGAATATTTTCAGGATATTGGACGAAATCAAGTGAATCAGAAAATTCTGAAGACACTTACATGCGTTTAAGAAGAAGAAAGGTCTCTGAGAAATACCATGAATGCAAAACTTTTCTGTGATCGAATTGAAATACCAATATACGACAAATGAAAAATGGCAATAAGGCAAGAAATAAAGAGAACAAAGAGCACAAGATTTGGACTCCCCCAGTTGTACTAAGATATGAAACACCATTAAGTGCACAATGGTGTGCCTAATAACTACCTTTAGCTACCTATTCTTCTTCTGTATTTTAAGTGGTCATCAGTTCCAATACAATTGTTTGGTTTTCTTCAGGCTGTTGCTTAGTAGAGTCTTCTAATTGGAATGACATTAGACGAAAATTCTCCATCCAGAAATTCTGTAACAATTCTTTGATGATTTTGTTCCTGTCCAATACTTAAGGAGTCTTCTTTCTTATTAAAGAATAAAAAAGATTTTAATTCCACGAACATCCATTATTACGCCAATGTCCTTGATTCCAAATAATTTATCGAATAGTTTCTGGGTTTGCTTGATTATTTTGATGTCAGATGACAGAATTAGAATGTCGTCCACATAAATAAGAATAACAAATATTCTTCTTCTTATCATTCAGCTTGTATACACAAACTTCGGATTGAAGATTTTCGAAGTTATTGTCATATAACTTTCTTTATGGATTCACATCAGGTTGTTCCAGTCTCTTTCAAGACTTTTTTTTTAACTATTTTATTTTGGAATAACGTTGAGGATACTCTCTGGAATTTATATTTAAATTTCTTCATTTCAATCCACATTCAAATCAGCTGTCTTAAGATATCATTGTTGTATCTTCCAATTTTTCTGCGTAAGTAATGCTAGAAGTAACTTTATTGTGAACAAATTAGGTGTGGGAGCATATGTCCGGTCATAGTTTATCCCAGATCGTTATAGGTAACCGTCTGGTTTTACAAATCTGGTTTTGAACTTTTCCCGTTTAGAATCAGGGATACTTTTGATCCTAGAATCTCATTGTGTGCTTAATGGTGTTACATATTTTGGTACAGCTGTGATAGTCCAAATTTTGTGCTCTTCTATTCTCTTTATTTTTGCATTATTGCCTTTTATCATTTATCATATGTTGGTACTTCAATTCGATAACAGTCAGGTTTTGTATTCGTGATTTTCTTAGAGAATTTTCTTCTTCTCAAACGCATAAATGTGTCTTCATTGTTTTCCGATTCACTTGATTTCGTCGAGTATTCTAAAAATATTCTCTTTTCAGATCTAGATTGGAATTTCCATTTGTATCTTAGGAGTCTTCAAATATGCGATGCTAATAAATTTCTTCATGTGATGGAGGCTGACTTTGTTTGAACTGACGGACTATCTATTTATCAGTATTTGTTAGTTCACAGCTTTGTGAGCAATCTGTTACTCACGTAATTTGTATGTTCCATTGCAAAATCTTTCGATTGAGTAATTCTGACAAACTTGTCGGTAATTCTGCGAATAACAAAGTTGCTGTGGCTACGTCAATTAACGATCTATGTAGGTCTTTCTGCAGCGCCATTTATTGGTAGCTTGTAGGATGATGCATTCCAGTGTATAATTCCTTTCTCCTTTAAAAACTTCTTTCCCTTTATCGGACGTGAAATCCTTGAGCCTTCTGTCCATCTGTGTTTCAAAAAATTCCTGTAAAGTTTAGATGTTATTGAGAACATCTTCTTTGCATTTTCCGAGGTAGTAAATAGACAAATAACCTGTCGAAGAAATTGTCAATAAAAAGTAAAGATGTATCCATTTTCTCTTGTCATTTTCTATTGTTACTAGTCCGCATACATCAGAATGTATAAACTCGAGTATACCTTTAGTTCGAATGCTTTTTAGTCTTCGATTGCATAATACTTAGTTTGCATAATTTTCACAATGGTGTTTAAGGATCATTTCTCCTCACCTGAAGGTTTATCAAACATCTTATTACATTTATCTTTTCGATCTTACTGTTATTATTAGCAGTAGTAGAGTCCGCTGACATAGGTCACCACTTTGACCCCTTGAACAGCTTAACACGTTCAGTTCAATTCACT
Organism: Thereuonema tuberculata; assembly: GCA_023159025.1. NCBI lineage: Eukaryota > Metazoa > Arthropoda > Chilopoda > Scutigeromorpha > Scutigeridae > Thereuonema > Thereuonema tuberculata. Next base: position 265,302 of record JAFIDM010106211.1, on the reverse strand, counting down.
GATAATTACACAGTCCATTTCAGCACACCCGATATCCGCAAAAATCTGGGTATAGTGGAGAGTTTCAGCTGTCTTATAGTGGCATGGTTTGAGAATGCTTCCCCAAACCACTGCAGTGTGGCTCTCCATAGAGCTGGGCATAACCATGAAATGTGGTCCACGGTCTCCGGGTCGATCGATCACAGTCTACATGAGATATTGTCAATGGCCAGAAGACGTCCAAATGTGCCCGGAAAGGCCCGTGGCCGGTCAGAACAGAACAGACTAACCCTACCGTGGCCCTGCTTTCACGCAAGAGAAAAGCACTTCATAGATAGGTGTTGGATCCCTGATGTTCGATCCTACTATGTCTGTCATACGATGCATGACCAAATCTTCGTGCAAATTCTTCTCGGAATATCTTTCAGGATTCTTCTACTTTGCTTTTAGAATATGAATACAATGATCACGTCACGTCTAATTGAATAAAGACCATCGTCCAGTATCCCATGAATCGAAATTTGCCCTTTCTTATTCACTATGTTACATGATCCTCTTAATCATCTGATTTAATCCAGATTTTACGACACTTGGAGGGGACAAACAATTTACAGCTACATTTGGTTCGTATAGGTTGTAAATTTCAATTTTTCAGAAGTGACTTTTTCGGAATTAATATCTTTAACTTCAATATACGGAACCAAAGGCTGCGAAGGGTGTTGTCGAGGCTCCATACACCTTCACAGGATTTAAATTTTTTTGGTAATTATGTAGATAATCCTTCATGCATGTGGTATGATGTATAGAGATGCGTGTGTATGTCAATAAACTAGTTTTCGCTTTTATACTTGAACTTGTCTTCTAAGCTAGCCTCAGCTTTACTCTCGTCGTGCCAGATTATGGATTCGCTTTTTCATTCTTGACAGCTCCATTTTTCTGAATTTTTCATGATCTTCCCTGTGACCTTCGTAATTTCAAATCCTCATTCGAGTACTGCATCTATACGACTTAACTTTTGAACTTTACTTGGAATACCTCTGTAAGCCTATTTTTGTCTCAATGGGTGCTTAAAAATTCTCTTAACATAAAATTTCTTAATTCTCTAAAACAAACTTCATCTCCGCAGTGATACCTGAAACCTTACTACTGTGGAACTGAAAACCGATTACTGAATATTGTATTGCAGAGATTGCAGTGTGATGACAAAATCTCCCAAAAAAATCACCTTCACGGACATCGCATTCTCATTGTGATTCCTGTCTTAAGTACTGCATCAATTATTTTTCAGAACTGATTTTCCTTTATGATGCCCTTGCACACTTTTAGCTTGTAAAATTATTTAGATGCATTGAAAAACATGAAGTCAGCCACGTAGTTTTAGTATAAATCAACTAAAATTAACACTGTTTATTCTTACTAACACTTCACCATTTGGAGTTGCTTTTATCGGAAAGGTATTTATTCATGTCTTCCAATATTCAGCTCTTTTTATATTAAAAGTGAAATATAACTTCTAACTTATTTCATATTGTTTAGGAAAAATCGAATATAAAGTAATTCCCAAAAAAATCACCACACCCAGAAACAGCAGCCGAAGTGGAATTACACTTGGCATTGTCAATGAGAATGATTATGCAAAAGCTGATTATTAAACCAAAAAAAGTTTCATTATTATGCAATGAAACCTTCAAAATATGGTGATTAACTGCTGCCATCTTGAGAAGAAACAAGTCGTTAGTCCTCCGATCTTCGATCATACAAAGTGACTATAGAGTATTCTACTTTTCTATACATATGTAGTCGTCAATGAAGTCATTAGAGCAGTTCGAATTTGCCTAACTATTGTAAGATTATGTTGACCAATCAAATCTTTTCCAGCATATCTAAGCTTTCCACTATCATTACACGTGTAATTTGGCCTCTCTTAAATTTGCGCTATTCTTAGAAAATTGCCCAGCACGTTCTCTAAATATTAATGGCCCCAAATCAAGTTAACACAACAAAAAAAGCAGCCTCTGCATTCGTTTAGACTTTTGGTTTCTTTTTTCTTTTAGGAGTGCAACAGAATAATAAAATAGTGCAGTACAACAGAAGACTTAAATGCGCTCTTGGAATGATCTTAACTCAAATAATTTAAACGCTATTGCAAGAGTTATTTTTTATTCCTATTGTCTTTGTTTTCCCGGGAGTTAAAGGCGGGCGGGCGTCAGACTGACCTCCTAACCTCAACCTAGTCCCATTGGTCATGAAACGCCGGGAGCGTTACCTCCCGCGAGCCCTTGGGTCTGCATAGGCCTGTTGTGGGGACCCCTTTAACCTTTTATTATCTTTTTTATCGAGTTTTTGTGAATATTTCGAGTTTTATTTTATTTATTTATTTATTTATTTCTATTAAATAATGGCGAAATATTTACATTAAACCTGAAAATGGTAAACACCGAAATCTTCAGAAAGATAGATAACGATTTCTTTTGGCTGAATATTTTTAAAACTACATCAAAGGAATGCTCTCTCTCTCTCTCTCTCTCTCTCTCTATCTCTGTGTATATATATAAAGTGAATAAAATTGAAGTTGGTCTATTTAGAGCAACCTGCAGCTGCAACCAACAGCCGGACAGATGCCAAAAGTTGTACACATACTATTCAAAGCATGCACTCAGAGATGCAAAAAAAATAGTTACAGAATCGCCTGTTAGAGGAAGCTTTTACTGCTATATGAACGGAATACGAAAACAGAATGTTCAAAAACACATTTATTTCAGAGAAACAGTATCAGACGTTTGAACGAGTCATGCGATATTGCTCAATATATTTCCCCTGAACAATGTGTGTCATTTGCAGACGATGAACCATATGCTCAACCGCTGATCGTAGGTGATCATCCGTGACAGTTCGCACATGTAGTGTGATAGGTCTACTGTCTTTTAGTTCTGCTAAACATGAAATTCCACCACGATACACCATATCCTTTAAGTATTCCCACAATTCCAAAATCACATGCAGTTAGATCAGGAGAACTTGGTGGCCAGGCAGTTAGGAACATGCGCCTCATTACTCGAGCATTGGTAAAGTGTTGACGCTACAAAATTTGCACGAACCTTCTAATTTGAGGAGGTGCACCATCTAGCATAAAATAGGTTTACTCAAGACACTGTTTCTGCTGGGGTATCACTAAGTTCTGGAGCATGTCACGATACTAAGCCGTAGTCACGGAACATGTCTGAGGACAATTAGCAGTAACTTCTTCAAAGAAAAAAGGAACCAGGAAAAAGTTGGATGCGAACCCACACCAGACTGTAAGCTTGGGCGAATGCAGAGGCATTTCCTGAAAAAACATGTGAATTTTCCTTGGCCCAAACACGGCAGTTTTGTGTGTTCAGAGTGCCATTCCAATAAAAGTGTGCTTTGTCACTCCATAGGATGTCCCTTGACCACGACGTATCAACATTCATCCTCGCCAGAAACGTCATTGGAAAAGTCAGTCGTTTCTTGTCAGTGACTGATCTCGTATGGGAAAAAATGAATTAAGTTTCTCAGGAACTTTCTAACTGTGGTAGATCTAATTAGCGTGTTGCGGCTTGGGCACTACTTGAACCTTTTGCATTCTCCAATGACTGCTGAACGATTGATTTGGGAACATCTTCAATCGCGTGATCACATATGCTCTTTTGTTCTCTGCCACATTGCACACTTATTGATCCGGTTTCTTGTAATTTTTTTCATCCTTTTTTTCACGCCTTGGGGTGAGATCGGTCCACGGCGTACGTTTTAGCCCGACGAAATTCACGAATTGAAGTGATAGCATTACCATGACTTTCGTAATAAAACTTGACCATCGACTCACGTTCTTATAAAGTCCTCGTCATAGCGGCTTTAGCTAATAATGCGGTCTCAGTTCACAATGATTATTTACAGCCTGATGTCGGCTGCTTTCGTGATGTCTACGCAAATCAGATTGTTTTCTCTTTACATAAAGATTAACCCCATGCAATTGAACCATTTTTATAATAAAAAAAAATTAAACATTACAATTAAAGCCGTACTCTGTTGTTATAGCATATATGTTTAGTGTTCTTTTCTACAATTATTTTCAATGTTGTGGCAAAAATGCATCTGCGGGCGCTTTTGCAACTATTTTTTTTTTTGCAGACTCGTTGAACGCATCATTTGAATAGTATGTGTACAACTTTTGGTGTCTCTCCGACTTTTGGTTGGAGCTGCAGGCAGCTCTAAATAGACCAACTTTAATTTTAATAACCTTGTGTAAATACACACATCGGATGTCTTCTCTAAGGTATCCGTATTTCTTAGTGAATTCACGAAAAATTATTAAAAAATAGTCTCTGATACTAAGCCGACAAACGGATGTCCAGGAAGATCTGTTGATGTTACGCAATTGGAAGATAAGCAGCAGAAAATAGAAATGAATGAAGGAAAATCAGTGGGTTATGAACTATTTGAAACGACAATGGAAAAAAAAGAGAAATAAAAGACATTTCGAAAATATATGATTCTCGACAGAAAATTTAAATTTTACGGTATTTGATCAAACGGATTATTAACGAAAACATTGAAATTTCATTTATCATTGAGAAAGATTCTCAGAAATCAAATAACAGATGAGATGTTGAAGATCTCAGTGCATGATGCGTAAGAATGCCAAATGTTAACGGAATAATATTAATTTTATCTATACCTGAAAAACGGTACTTCAGAAAAACAATCAAACACAATATACAGACTTAGAATTTGCATTTGAAGATTCTAAAAGCAGAAGAAATAAACTAATCTGATGAAAATTCGAAAATGCAAAAGTACATACTTGTGTTTGCTTCCAACGATCTTTCAGATTAGTCTCAATACGGAGACCTCGATGTTTTCTAGTGATTGATCTGGCTGATGATCGCAAAAGAGCGAGAAACAGCTGTTCCAGGATGTCATTTGGAAAAAAAAATTAGTCAATGGTTGACATTGTTGTTTAACAAATATTCTATTCGAATATTTTTTTTACTTTAGACTCATTATAGAAACAATCCTATCATCGACCCAAAAACGAGTCAAGTCCCACTATCAGACAATACACAATACAAAAAAAATAATAATACCGGTAATAAAAAAGATCCAAACTAGAAAACCATTTATAATTTTTTTTCCGTGAACCTTCAAGATCTTTGCAAACATCTGGGAATTTGCAAATCATCTCTTGGAAAAGATACGAATAGTTATAGTGTTAGATCAGTACTCAAAACGAGCATTAAAAGAAAAATAGTACTTACTGTCAGACTTACAAAGAGTTCCTCTGCTTTTAATGATGAAAGAGAATAATGTATTTTTTCTTCCAGCTCAGCTTTTAAGACTTGAAACTTTCGTATATACTGTTCTGTTTTGCTCACATCATGTAGAAAGGTATTATTAAGATATTTTGAAGATCCTTCATTGAACTGTAATTTTTGTTTTTGAATACCTTTCATAATATATTCAAAGTTTTTGAAATCCTTAAGTAAGACATTGGAAGGACAAATGGTAATATTTGGTAATTGTATTTCATTAACTTGTTCTATACTATTACTTTCGATAACGGGAAACTTCAAGTAATGTTGAAATCTTTCCATTATTTGAAAAAAAGTAAGTACGATACAGCCAGTAACTGTTATAAACCAGAATATTCTCAACAAAACTGGAGATCTTTCATCCAAAAATTTATTGATTCCAGGAATGCTGAGGTTTTGAAGTAATTCTTTGATGTTGTTTTTCTTTATCTCAGGTTTCTCAGAGTTGTGATGTCTAGAACATTGGGTTTTCAAGTTAGATAGTTTATTTGCATGAGTACGCATTGCTTTTGTTCTTTCCGCTTTTCTTCTGCTGGTTAACGTAAGTCTGTTATCTCCTTCTTCTGCATTAAAAGAAGTCCTTATATTAGGAAGGATGGGAATAATAACAATATTCTTATAAGGCATTGTAGAATATTTTCACTAAGAGAAAAAAAAACAAAACCAATTACTGAAAAATATTTAATTTGAATTAAATTGAATTTAATTCATTTTAATTGCAGTAATTTTCAATTTATATAAGGAAAAAGTGGACGCAGGAATGAGAATGGCACCACCAGAAAACTGAAGTAAAAACAAAATATGTAAATAAAAATAAAGTAAAGGAAATTCTTGTTCTGCCCTCCTGTAGCCCGAACGAATTTCGATGCGCATTGTAAAGAAATAAAAAAGCGCCTAAAATTTAAAAAACATATTAAAAGGGTGAGATCTGTTTACAAGTGACATCCCAAAACAGCTGTTTCTCACTAAATTGGCGATCATTAGTTGAGAGTAGTCACTCTAAGTATCAAGAGATGAATATAAATGGAAGCAGGAATGGGAATGGCATCTCAAGAAAACTAAAGTAAACATAAATTTTCATTTCATTAAACAACCACATTCTCAACAATGTTGATGTTAGAAATTACACTTAACACAAAACTGATAGCCCAACGTTGGTCCAATATTGACAGGAAAATTCTTTATATCATGGAACCAGCAATGTCTTATGCAAGCAATATTAAATTCAAATGAAATAAATACACAGCAATTAAAGACAATTTTTATTTCAAAGTCCATTACACCAAAGTTTCATATATTGGCTCTCCTTTTAGAAGAAATCGGAAAACTACTGAAACAAATAATGTTTTCCAAAAAAGTGATTCTGCAATATTGAAAAATAACAAAAGAACTATTCTTTGATATATTCTACGTGTGAGAGATCAATTATTTAAAATAAACAAATACTAATAAACACACTAATGTACAATTAAAAAATTTTTGTATTTAAAATATTGATAAAAATAATATATATAAATACGAATTATTTAAAAAAAGATCCATGGACAGTTTCAAAGGCACATGGCCATCATCATCAGCAAGATGATATAATATTGGTAAGAACATGTTTATGTAATGATTTTTTTTTTTAATTTATGCAATTTTTAGTCCAATCGTATGGTGGATCTTGAATGGCGTAGCAATCTTTAAGATGTTGTCAGCGATGATTCGTTTCGGTTAGTCAATTATTCCTGTTTAGGGGTGTTTGATGTGTCTTCTTACTTCCTTATTTGGAAGTAATTCTTCCGTATTCATGATGTACTTTGTGGTCTTCTATTGTTGAGTGTTGTTTCCTTTTTCGTTATTGCTTAGATTTTCTATCTGGCGTCGAAGTTTGTTCTGAAAAATACTATTGGAACAATATTTTTTTACATTAATGTTTGATAATTTTGTATTGTATGATTTGCAAATCTTATTGCTTTGAGAATATTAAGCGTGTTTGAAAGATGTTATTGAAAGATTTTCAAATCATATTAGAAAATTGAAGATAGTGTTTGTATAATATGTCCATGTGAGTATTAAGCTTTTAAGACACCAATTCTCTTATAGATATGAAATAGGATGCAAAAAATACTCCTTCATAGCTTAGCATTATCTTTAATGAAATAAATATTTGATATAATAAATAAATTAACGTAAAGTTGCACAAAACTGATACATAGTAGGAATTATTAATCAACAAATTGCTAAGCAAACAATGTGTGAATGACAATAGGTTATAAAGTAAATTAACAAGATAGACATGCAGAAGTTGGATAGTTCATTTACAAAACACATTAATAATGTATGTACACAAATTGATATTTAATTTTATCACTGTAAAAAATAAACTACTATTGCTGTAACATCAATGTTGGAATGATTGAAAATGAGTTTTAAAAATTCTACTTTCATTAAATTAAAAAAAAAAAAACTCTACCATTTTGTTTTCCTTTTGGAAAAGGCAAATTTTGAAATGTATTTAAAAATATAAAAAGCTAGTCATAACAATGATGTGAATTACAAATACTTTAATTTAAAATCGAATGGCAAAAATCAGTAATTGTAAAATTGATATCTGCATCATCAACTTTGAAGATATACAACCTGTTTTAATTGAAAATTCAAGCCATTGATAAGCTACATTATAAAAACCGTTGTTAAGCAGAACAGCGACATTCAATATACTTTTAACTGAGATTGAAAACTTTATCATTTATTATGAAATATTGGATCGGGGAAAACGTTCGTGGCGTTTTTCCCGATAGATGGCGTTAGTTGCAAATAACGCCGGAAACACAGTTTGCAGCGACATCACTGAACGCTCGTTGGAAAGGTGACAGTTCGAGCGTTACTTTGAGTTTATAACATCGAAATTGGTTCAGTGATTAGAAAGTTGTTTGCGGTTGAAAATGGAGAAAAGTAATGAAAAATTTTGCTATATTTTGCAATCTTATTACGACAAAGAGAAGAACGCTGCGCAGGCTAGTGGAAAAAATTGTGCTGTGTACGATTAAGGTACTTTATCAAAGTCTGTTGCGCGGAAATAGTTCGCTCGCTTTCGTTCTGGTAATTTTGATGTGAAAGAATAAGCACAGTCTGGTCGTCCACTGACTGAAAAAGCTGAAGAAATTCTTGAAAAAGTCCAGAAAGATAAGCATATCAGCAGTGTCGATATTGGTATGGTGCTAGGCATTGACCACAAAACTGTTTTGAACTATTTACACAAAGCTGGCTACCAAAAGAAACTCGATGTCTGGGTGCCTCATGAGTTGAGTAAGAAAAACATGATAGACTGAATTAACATCTGCGATGTGTTGCTGAAACGCAATGAAATCCAGCCATTTCTGAAATATTCAGAAGTGCATTCTCGAGTTTTTTTTCCGTTTTCATATTATATTTAATGCACGTTAAACCTTCTTACTTATTAATTTTTCGCGTTTGCGTTAGGATTCTCCTTTTATTAAATGCCTTTTGTACCCAGCGCTAAGCGGCCAAGGTAATTTTTCTGTATTTGTTACAGCGATTGTTCTATCGTCGTTCTATATGCAAGGTTTACTGGATTTAATCATTTACTTCGTAAAAAAATAATCGTTGAGAATCTTATGGTTCCTTCTATTGGTTTAATTGTGAAACACAACAGATATATTGTTTCAAAAGCATTATTTAAAATCATTGATTGCTTTTATTTCATTTATTTTTTTTATTTAAAATTAAACGAAATCGAATTTTAATGATTTCTATCAATCAATGTTTATTAAAGAATCGATAATTAAAATAAAATAAAATAAAATTATTTATGATAAAAAACAACTTGGAGGTTAATTTAAAATTTTTTTTAATTCAAATAGATAAACAACAGATAAACAACAGATAACAACATAAACAGCACCATACACATTTAATTAATAAATTTTCAATATTTTCTTATTAATATCTACAATATATCCATTACAAAACCTAATCACATGTAATTAACGAAAAATGTATTAATTTAGAAGTTTTTTTTAAACTAAGAAAGAAACTAAAAAACATTCGAAATTGATATGTGGAGCACCTCTGGCTTGCTCTAAAACTTTGGTCTAATGAATTCGTTAAGATATATTTGAAAAGTTTTTTAAATTATCTTAAATAAAAAATATCTAGTCTTTGTTATCTCAAGATTCTCGGCAAAGATTTGTATAAAATATATTATATTTGTAGATAAAAACTCCAATTTCTTTCCTCAAAAGAACAATCATATTGCAAAAACGTGTTGCGGACTCGGAGTTGTTGGATGGCTCGCTCTAATGGAGTTTGGCTAGGCGGTGTTCGGTAAGCAGACTTTTCTACAGAGGGTGTAGCCCCAGCATAATTATAACAGTTAAATTTCATGCAATAAACTCATTATTTTAATTTTAAAGTACGCATGTATTTTAATTTATCAATAACTAGCTGTACCCGGCATGCGTTGCAATGCCACTCAAAGAAAGAAAGGGCTCGTGAGAAGGGGCCGTAAATATAAGGTCCCAGTGTCGATCGGGGGTGGGACACTTAGGCCCTTGTGTCGCCATCCCCACCCAAGTGTGGTGGACCTGTCCCCCATAGGAGAGCAACTTTTCTCTTTTTCCAATTGACTAAGGGGCCCCGAGAAGGGGCCCTAAATATAAGGTCCCGGTGTCGATCGGGGGTGGGACATTTAGGCCCTTGTGTCGCCATTCCCCCCACCCAAGTGTAGTGTCCCTGCCACCGTAGGAGAGTGAAGTTTTCCCTTTTTGCAATAGACTTGGGGGGGGGGGGCGAGAAAGGGCCCTAAATATAAGGTCCCGATGTCGATCGGGGGTGGGACACTTAGGCCCTTGTGTCGCATCCCCCCACCCAAATGGAGTGTCCCTGCCTCCCATAGGAAAGCGAATTTTTCCTTATTTGCAATTGACTTGGGGGGCCCGAGAAGGGGCCCTAAATATAAGGTCCCGGTATCGGTCGGGGTGGGACACTTCAGCCTTTGTGTTGGCTTCCTCCCACCCAAGTGTGGTGTCCCTGCCTCCCATAGGAGAGCGAATTTTTCACTTTACACAATATTTGTGTATTTCTTATTTTCACCACCATCTGGATATTGGGTTTTTCAGGGCTTTTACCCCTTTTCAACCCCTTTTGAGGAGTGGGTCCGGGTTCTAAGGTAGCCTATCTTTTCCGCAGTATCCTAAAGAGTAATTCTGCAAAGTTTGGTCCAGATAAGTCAAAGGGCCTAGGAGTGTATAAAGGACAAAGAAAGAAAGATACATTCATTTTTATATATATAGATGCAGAAGCATTATAATTTCTTACTTTGAATTTGCGAACCAAAAAATTGCGTTGGGCCAACAGTGTTTTGGTAATGTTGGCCCAACTGCTAGTGCTGAAGTTGGACCATTGTTGCTATTCTGTTGGCAAAACCACCACCCATTCCCCAACATTGCCAACCATGATCCAACGTTCGGCCAACGCTTTGTGTTATATGGGATATAAATTAATGTAATTTAATAGGATAATTCTACATTCGAGTAATAAATCACATATTAAATCTGAATTTATCTTTGGATGATGGCCGCGCGGTTGGCATTGTCATTAAGACATTGGTCTCTCACCTCTGAGTAACGGGCTTCGGTTCTCATGTAGGTTTCGTGATAGTGGACGAGGTTTTCTCGGGGGTTTTCCATTTTCCTTGCACTTCTCCCATCATGCTTTCGTAATCTTTCTTTCCGTCTGTCGTCATTTCCATAGGATAGCATAATAGACCTTCAAGTTTCATGCTCCACATTCACTACCACGACCAGAAACTTTAGATGATCTTAATGTTAACAGAGTTAGTAGTTATTTAAACTATTTTTAATGTTTCTTAAGTTATTGTAATATATATCTGTAACTATACTAAGTAAGCTTTGACGGAAAAGAAAATCCCAACACCAGTACGGAATTATGCTAATCAATAACAATTAAAGAAAATATTTGTCTGCATGAGCTATTAATGATCGAGGGATGATCAGAAACTATGGTTACAAGGCCGATATTCCTGGAATTTCGTCCGTTATAGAGAAATTAGTAGTGTGGGGTAAGTCTAAAACGAGGGTGAGTCAAAATGTAATCTTAAAAGGGCCATAAAAATTTAAAATCTCATAGTAGAGGATTATCATACAGATATATTATGTCTTGCCACTTGAGGAACCTGCGGGCGCATATATTTTGGTCTACGCGCCGACTATTACTTCAGCAAGCCAAAGCCAAGATGACCGCGCAGTTAGAAGGATGCTCCAAAGAGGAGCAGCATGCAGATATCTGGTTTCTGGGCAGTAAGTGAAAAACTAGTCGACTTTCATCACATTATGCAAAGACAGTACGGGGATAGTTCTTCGTCGCTTCAGCAAGTTTCCTAACTGCACAGGAAGTTTAAAAGTGGGGTGTGAAGTATGACAGATGCAGCTCGCTCCGGCCGCCTTCCCAGTGTGACTGTGGATGACATCATCGCTGCAGTGGAACAAATGATTTGGGAAAACCGGCGGATAACAATCAACGAGATGGCTGAAATAGTGTTCATTAGTAACGGTTTGGCATACCACATCATTCACGATATACTAAAGTACAGCAAAGTCTTCTCTAGGTGGTGCCAAGACAACTTGCCCCAAAATCAAAGAACTTCGTGTGGATGCTTGTGAAACGCTATTGTGATGTTATGAAGTTGATGGGAATGACTTTTTACGATCTATTGTAATTGGTGACGAATGCTGGGGCCAATGTTACCATCCAGAGACTAAGCGAGCAAGCAAGGAGTGGCGATATTCATCATCGCCGAATCCAAAAACATTCTCCACAACTCCGTTGGCTGGCAAAGTGATGCTCACGCTCATCTGGGACTGTAAAGGTCCTATTCGGGAACATTACATGAGCATGGGATTTATTATGAACAGTGAATGGTATTGTGATCTGCTTCAAGCCATTCGAAATCCACAATTAAGTCAAAATGTCACAGTTTGCTCTGTTCTGGTGTGCTATTGTAGCAGGATAATGCAGAGCTGCATACCGCTCGTGTGATGGTAGAAAACTAACAGATCTGCATTTCGAGTGTCTTCCACACCCTCCATATTCACCAGACCTTGCACTAAGTAATTACCTTGTATTTGGATCCCTCAAGGAGGCACTAAGTTTTGCACGAAGTTTCGCACGGATCATGAGATGAAAGAGGCGGTGCATACTCGGCTTCACAGTCAACCAAAAGATTTTTTTTCTCGCGGAATCCAGATTCTGCTAAAGTGATGGTGCACCTATATTGATCGTAATGGGGACTATATTAAAAAGTGATTAAGTGTTTTTGTTTGTATGTGTGTATATTTTTGTCAAAAAAAAATAATTAAGGTTATTTTTTGACTCACCCTCGTACATGAGGTTAGCAATTGTGCAGAATTACCTCCACCAGCAACCTACAGCGCTAGTGATAGGTAAACACCAATAGCGATCGTTTAGAAAACTGGTCTCGCGAAGAAATCAGCTCCATTATTCGATTTAAGTGGGCGAAACATGTAACCGCGGCTGAAAATTCACCGGCAGCTGGTAGAGGTTTACGGAGAGACTGTAATGTTTCGTCAGCATGTCACAGACTGGTGTTGAAAGTTTGCGGCCAGTAAGAAAACGTCACCGATGAGGATCGCAGTGGCCGACCCAGCACGGCAACAACAGATTTGAACACAGCTCGCGTGGAGGAGCTGATTCAGGACAACAGAACGGCATATGATGATATAATTGGGAATGTCGTTCGGAAGAGTTCGTCACATTGTTCATGATATTCTGCGGTACCGGAAAATTTGCTCCGGATGGGTTCCACGAAAGCTGTCCAATCAATACAAGGAGAAGCGCATGAGGGCATGTCTGCAACTTTTGCAATGGTTCTTTACGGAAGGGAACAGTTTTCTTCACCACATTGTCACAGGTGACGAAACATGGATCCACCACTACACCCCCAGCAGTAAGCGGTCGTCAATGGAGCGGAAACATCTCTCCAAAGACAAAGAAGTTTAAGGTGACGCCATGTGGTGGGAAGGTGATGGCCACTATGTTTTGGGACAACGTGGGTGTCATACACGTGGAGGTTTTGGAAAGAGGTAATACTCTGACCGCTGAACGGCAGTGCAAGACCTTGACACGATTGCGCGAAGCAATCAGGAGTAAACGGCCATGACTTATCACCGAGAGCGTCATCTTCCTTCACGACAATGCGCGACCTCATACATCCCAGAAGATCACCACACTGTTGAAGCAGTTTCGCTGGGACATCATCGACCACCCTCCTTAAAGACCGTACCTCGCTCTCAGCGACTTTCACCTGTTTCCTCACTTGAAGGAGCACCTAGGAGGCAGAATATTCGCTTAGTACGAGGAGGTGAATTATTTCGCGACAATGTGGGTAAACACGCAAGGACACGATTTTTACCAGGAGGGAATATTCAAACTAATCCCACGAAGCGTCAAGTGCCTAATCCGATATGGAGACTATATCGAAATGTAACCTAATGTATGTACTATCAGTCGGCTGAATTGATTATATGAAATAAAAAGTACACGTATCACTGCAGTCTTTGTAACCTTAGTTTCTGATCACCCCTCGTACAGTTTCAAAATATCAATGATACTCGCGCAGCGCCACGGCAAATATATAATGGAATTTTCTTTTAGACACGTGGGAAGCTGTTCGTAAGTGTTACTGTCACTGTGAATGGCTACGACTAGTAAGGAGTGCTACACATAATGCTACAAAGGCGGTAACGAACTGTATATCGGGAAATACCTTACTTTGAATAAAGCCGTACGACTTCGGGAAGGTAGATTTTTTCTTTCCTGAGATCGCTGTAAGAACGGTTCGAGCCGTCTCCACCATGTATAACTGTTGGTAGCAATTGTCCGGGAAAGGAACTGCTGCCACAAGACCGGAATCTGGGCAGGCCCGATCCACTGGATATTGAGAAGATAAATTTCACAGAATTGCCCTTGCGGATTCCATGGCCTCTACAGCGGGAATTCGAGCCGTAGTGAGACCTACATCACCACAAGAACTGTTCTGAATCGTCTACTGTACAGTGGCCTCTGTTCTTGGCGTCCAGTGGCGTGTTTTCCGCTCCCTCTTGCCCACCCTTCAATTGGAAGGCAGAAAGAAACTCTGTTGTATTTGCGGACGAGAGTTCCATGAATGGATGAAAATACACGGGTCAGAAGGAGGTCTGGTGAACGTTTGTTAGCAAGCTGTATCCATCGTCGATTTTTGGTAAAAGTTTGATTTATCAAGTGTTAAAATGATTTGAGGAAAATCAGAAACAGTAAATTTCATTGGTTAAAAACTAGTTAAGACAAGAAAATCAAAAAATGGACTTCATTGTCCACAAGATATGAAAAATATATCCTATCTCAAAGATATCTGGGGACACGGCAGTGCCCCCGCCAAGACCAGCCGAAGGCAGGAAGAGCACTACGTACCTTTTCTGGAAGCGTTTCGTCGTATTTTCGTCGTATAGCTTCGGCCTGGATAATACTAGAGAGCGCAAATTTTCAGGATAGGATATTCTTTACTCTTTGAACTTAAATGCCGAGTTACACAGGCATCTTGTAGTAAATCTTCACTGGATGTAAAATGTTTATATTCAGCTTATGTAATGTATTAGATTTCTACATATAAACTTAGTAGCTCTACCAACTACGGAGACTGGCTACATTTCTGTGATCATATCATTTTGTTTCTAACTCAAATTGAGTTCAGTCATTGTTTTTTTTTTTCATTATTGTAATCAGTGAGAAAAGATAAATGTATTGTTGTTACAGAACTCGCACCTGAACTGTTGCTTTATACTTCATATTATTCATTTATCCAATTATTTACATTGTATAAATCTCATATCTCTTAAAAATCATGAAATTACAATCCAACACAACTTTCTACACTTAAGAATGGAGAAGATTAACATAAAACTTTCTTCATTTATAGAAATATTTTGTGAAATTAATTTCAATGAACTGATCAGAGATATAAAGTTACAGTGGAACCCCGCTATTCGTACACAATCCGTTCCAGGAGGCAGTTCGAATGGCGATTTGTACGAATGGCGAATCATTTTTTCACATAAGATATAATGTAAATTGGATTAATCCGTTCCAGAACCCAGAGATGATTGCTTATTTAAATCTTTGTAATAATACTAAGCGTAAAATACATAAAAACTATGAAAACAATAAATATACAGGCCTTTCTTATTATGTCTTTCTTTTTCAGTATAGACGATATGGTTGATTTCGCCATGCTGTATAGAGTTGCCAGGTCAGAGATACGAGTTCCACTTTCAAACTTCGCAACGAGTTCTTTTCTCAATTCAATTGTCGTTCTCACTGCTTTCCTTTTAGGCATAGTTGAATCAGTAATCTTTTTTGGACCCATGGCTGCACTATTTTCAATAAAAATAACAATAAAATATCACAAAGTTTCATGAAGCTTGCGTGGATAATGCGTAGCGTACGGAAGATAGCACGAGGCTGAACTGAAGATATGCTGTCCGAATCGCGAGCAAGCGTACGAATGACGAGTTCAATTTTACTTGAAAAAGTTGGACGAATAACGAGTTGTACGAATAGCGAGGCGGACGAATGGCGGGGTTCTACTGTATTATCAATATTTTTCTAATAAATTTTTATCTGCGATTCAGATTATTAAACATTCTAAATAAATAAAAATATATTTTGTATAAATGCACTAAAATTAATATATTATGAAGAATGTGCAATAGAAAAAAATAAAACCAAATCCAAATTCTGCTTTTTCAGTTCAATATTGAATAATCACATTTTTTGATAAAAATGTTTTAGTTTTGAACTTGTGTTCACAATTCATTCCTTATTATACTTTATATTCATTCAATGGGTGTCTTTCAGTAAATAGAATTTGAAAAGGAAATTTTATTACCCCAAACAAAAATGCTGAAATTATGAAGAAATTCTGATTATTGTAATTCACATAATTACAATAATTTTTGAAAATAAACATTGAAATTCAGCTTTTTCAAATTTACACTGAGTTATTACATTTCCCTCTAATTCAAAACATAACGACATCTGAAGTAATGCAATCAGATCAACTTCAATGTTGCCTATGTATTATTGACAAATTAAATCTTATTTTTCAAATACCAACTATTGTAAAAAATACAAGTCAATTGTTTTGTTGATTTTTTTTCATTAAATAATTTGGTAATTTCTAACCTAAATTTTTATACTGCTGGTTGATTGAAACAAGTGAATTGAAAATCGAAGCTAGAACAATTCATGTCAAATTATTAAAAGCAATTAGCTATACGATCAATTGAAGTCACTTATAAATTGTAGCAAACACGGAGTTAATTTAAATAATTATGAGGTTTGCAATCATTTCGTTAAGTTCCTATCATTTCAGTTTATTTTGAAGAAATAATCGTTTCCACTATTCATACTTCGCAACAAACAATAAAAATTTGTGGTTGTTGAATCCTTTTCGTACTCGCAATACATAAAAGTTAGATCAGTCCTTTCGCATAGGTAAGTTGCATGGTCTTCGTTATTAGATGAAAGCAAACAACTTAATAATTTTAGTGGAAGCACAATGAACTTTATTTTTTATATAATGGTCTGGCAATAGTCTCCTGCACCAAAATTAACAGTATCAAAACGGCTATGTTAACTGAATCAATGAAGAAATAAAGCTCAATAATTAAATCCCAATGTTTCTGTATTTTTTAGTTTTCATCTTCTTCTGCAGCCCTTTTTATAGCCTTTTTCTCTAGGGTAAAGTGACTTAATCTGGGCCTTGTCTCAATCTGGGCCAGCTATAATTTTCCCTTACTCTGCACATTGATGAACGAATCTTCGTAAAGTTATTAGCTGAAGCGCTTTGTAATTGAAAGGCCAATAAATCATTGTGGTGTCAAAGTTTATCAATAGATGGCACCACCTTAAATTAATAGCGGGAAATTACAAGCGGTTTTGGCGGTTCGTAGGTAAGCTTTCAAGAGAAAAACAAACTAGTTTTTATGTTTTCTGGTGCACTATTTAAAATTTCATCATTAATTTAATCAATCTTATGGTACCTAGAAGGTATTATGATGCTTTTCGTGAAGTTATAGTTAATCTGAGAGGACAAGTTATTTCTAAATTACGGAATTTTAATTACCTTGCAGTAGACCTAATGTGGGCCACAAGGTGACCTAATGTGGGCCACAAATTGACCTAATGTGGGCATATGTTCGACCGATTGTGAGCATGGGCCCAGATTGGATCGCCTGTTGTCCACATGAAGTCAATGGTACCTAACTGTTCAGGTTTTAATATATCAATAGAATAAAACATAAAATAAAGCACTTTATCAGGCTTATGGACTTATTATGTTAATAAGGGGTCGTCCATTAATTACGTAAGATCAAAAGGGGGGGGGGGGGCCGGC
>JAFIDM010106211.1:227313-241925 GCA_023159025.1 Thereuonema tuberculata | reverse complement strand
ACCCGAACAACCCATGAAGGACTAAATTATCGCGTGGTACCGTTACAATATGAAATTGGCATCTTTACATCTTAACGATGGCGAACGGATTGACTCTTCGATTTTGCTTTAGCTACTACCGAGGAGTCAGCTTTACTGGGACAGAATCTCTCGGAGGCAAGGATTTGCGCCTGTATTTGTAAAGTACTACCTAGAAAGTATAAATCCGTTATAGCCACCTTTCAAACCCTCGAACAGCAGTCTGTTGACCGACTTCGAAGAGCACTGGAATCACTAGAGGAAAGTGATGAATTTAATCCGGAACCGAGGGAGAAAGCGATGAAAGGATTTGTAAGAAAGAGACATTATGACAAATTAAAAGATAAGAATGATAAGCGCTGTTATTTGTGCGGTCGCTTAGGGCATTTTGCATTTCAAGGTAAAGAAAGAAAAGATAGATGCAAAGACCGGGATTCAAAAACTGTAAAAAAAAGAAGCAGTGAGATCAGCTTCAGAGAATAAGACGAAAATGTATAACACCAGGAATGCTCTTAGTTACAAGTGCAACCTGGATACTGGAGCAACTAAGCACATGACCCATGATAGAAGCATTCTCACTGAAATAGTAAGGGATTCCAGACCAATAAACGGAGCTGTGAAGGAATTCGAGAGTAGAGCGGAAGCTGTTGGGAATGTAACAGTCGAACAGACTATCACGGCTGATGGGTTTCATATTGATTTAGTACTACAGGATGTATTATACATCCCCTCCCTGAGAGAAAATCTACTTTCTTTTGCTAAGTTAGAAGACGATGGTTATTCCCTATCCATTAAGAAAGGTGATGTGACTTTAATTAGTGCGGAAGATGGGTCAATTTTAAGAGGTTCTCGAGAAGGAGACGCGTACTCTGTACATTTACCTCGGAGCGAATCTGTAATTGAAGAAACTATGAGAATTTCTTCTAATAATGGTAGACTGTGGCATGCCAGATTTGATCATTTAAATTTTACCTATTTACAAGAGTTAACTATGAAGGGTATTCACCATGGTTTGGACTTAGATCAAATGCATGAAGTCCCCCAATGCACTACTTGTGTTCAAGCGAAACTTCCATCGCAACCTTATTTCCCAGTGAACCAGCGTTCTAGGAGAATTCAGGATTTACTCCATACAGATATTCATGGACCCCTTCAAATTCCTTCAATAGGAAACTCACGGTATTTCCTCACGATTACAGATGACTTCTCAGGGAAGATCTTCGTTGATTTCCTAAAAATGAAGGACGAAGCGGCGGATAGTCTAATAACTATCATTAGGGAGACAGAACGACAACAAGATTCCAAAGTAAAAGCCGTTCGGTCTGATAACGGATTGGAGGTTGTGAATCATAAATTACCTATTTTCTTTAGAGAAAATTGAATTGAACACCAATTAACAGTTCCATATTCATCGAAAAGTAGCGGAGTGGCTAAACGTCAGAACAGAACATTACTAAATGTAACCAGATGTCTTCTTCTTGAATCGAAACTTCCAAAGAAATTTTGGGCAGAAGCTTTACTGACAGCTTCCTATTTAATGAACCGATGGCCCAAATATGGAAAAGCAAAGAAAACTCCGGAGTTAATATGGACAGGAAGGAGAGCTTCTGTCCGACACTTGAGAAAATTTGTATGTCTTTGTTTCTATCGAAATAGAAAACCAAATCAGAAGAAACTAGACTCGAGAGGGATTCCGGCAGACCTGATTGGATACGGAGAATTTACGAAAGCATATAGGCTATGGGATCTTAATGAAGATAAATTAATAGTGAGTAGAGATGTTGAATTTATTGAGGACACTTTGGCAGTTAATTCACCGTTTTGAAACCCATGCAAGAGAGAAAAGACTGAATTCCTCACTATTGACTAACAACTAGGTGAAAAACCATCTAAGAGTACAGGTGTATTAAACAAATTACTTGATCAGGGACAAATACAGACTGATACATCAGGAGAGCAACTGATACCTTCAAAGAATTCAATCCAAAC
The DNA here is from genome assembly GCA_023159025.1 of Thereuonema tuberculata. NCBI lineage: Eukaryota > Metazoa > Arthropoda > Chilopoda > Scutigeromorpha > Scutigeridae > Thereuonema > Thereuonema tuberculata. Next base: position 239,918 of record JAFIDM010106211.1, on the reverse strand, counting down.
CGAAGGTACTGGTTCCAGAGAAATTACAAGAGAAGAAAATAATCCACTTCAGAACAATCGCAGGAAAGGCAGGCCAAAAGGACATGCTAAAGAGTTCTGTCAGAATCGGCATTCAGAACAACTTAAAGAAAGGGAGACAATGCTGAAGAAAGCTAGAGTAAGACGATCATCTAGGACAAAAGGTAAGGAAGTTTGATGAATCAAGGCGGAGATGAAGGTGACGGAGGTCACCAATTCTAAGAGACTACTGGTGATAACACTAATTTAAAAAAAGGCAACTTTACGTTTGATATACCCCACACATATCAAGATGCAGTAATCTCAACACAGAAGGAGAAATGAATCGAAGCTATGAAGTCGGAATTTGACTCCCTCATTCAACATAAAGTCTGGGAGCTAGTAAGGAGACCTACAAACGGAAAGATCATGAAAAGTATCTGGAAATTGTCGAAGAAACTGAACGATGATGGATCTACTAAGAGGTACAAAGCTCGATTAGTGGCAGCAGGTTATAATCAACGCTCAGATATTGATTATGAAGAAACTTTCAGTCCTGTGATTAAACATCATTCACTCAGACTTATTCTAAGGATTGCAGCCCAAAGAAAGATGAAACTTCAGCAAATCGATGTCAAAACCGTTTATCTACATGGTGATCTTGACAAACAGATATATATGATGCAACCTGAATGCTTTCTTATTAAGGGAAAAGATAACTATGTTTGTTTGCTAAAGAAAAGCATTTATGGACTATGTCAAAGGGGACGATGCTGGTACAAAAAACTCCGTATGAATTTACACAAAATTGGTGCTCAATCTTCAAATGCATATCCGTGTGTCTTTACGTGGTCTTCAAATGGCGATTATCTTATTATAGGCTTCCATGTTGATGATTTCCTAATAACAGGATCGTCAGATGAAGATATCTCAAAATTCATTGAATTGCTTTCGAAGGAGATTGAAGTTGTGAATTTGGGATATCCGAAAAGAATTATTGGAATAGACATTGAATCCTCAGATGAAAGAATATTATTATCACACACGCCATATATTAGTGATTTACTACTTAAATATAGCATGACATCTAGTAACCCAACAAAGACGCCATTGGACCCTTATACTGACTTTAAGAAAATTAAAGATTTAAAGCAAGTTAATACTATGCACTACGAGGAACTATTAGGTGAACTGATGTATCTAGCGAACTGTTCGAGACCAGATATCAACAGTGCAATTACTATCTTATCACAATTTAACAATGACCCCTGCACAGCTCATTACTCTTGTTTAAAAAGGATCTTAAGATATCTGAAACATTCACGGCATTATAAATTGTGCTTACATTCAAGAAGTCACAAGGGACCTAGAATTGTAACCAAGACACATGCATCTTGGGACTGAACCTCCGGAAGCAAATCTATATCAGGTTACATGGTTATGATCGATGGAAATCTTATTTCGTGGAGATATAAGAAACAGACTGAAATAGCGTTATCATCTTGTGAATCAGAGTGTCTTAGTATGTTATCTGCTATGAAAGAAGTGATATTTCTCAGTGGATTACTAAAAGACTTATAAAAAGATTGGGACTCAAATGATCCAGTTATAGACTATTATTTTCAGACAGTGCATCGGCCATGCAATCGATCAAAGATCGTCCGTGGGTGATCGAAATAAACATTATGGGAGAAAACTAAACTTTAACAACTAAGAAACATTTACGAAAATAATGACTTAGTGATTGAACATTTACCCAGCAAGGAAATGTGTGCTCATATATTAACAAAACCTGTTAATAGTGAAGTGTTATTCAGACATTTGAAAAAATTGAGATGTTTCCATGCATTCCATGTAAAGAGGAAAAAGCTATAAGGGAGACTATGTTGGCAGATTACCTAATTTACAGCTTTCTCTCTGTACAATACCATTCTTGCACGTGGTTGCACACATGATATCTCGTGCGTTCCTTTGCGATTGTTCGTTTTTTTTTTGGGCTGTTCGATGACCGACATGTTTTTCCTGTTAATGTAAGTTTTTAGTCGTTAGATAAATGTTTTCGCTGTTCTATATGGTGGACTTTATTCAGTCATCTTGCTGGAGAGTCCCTCGCATTTTAAATATCTACTAACAAATAGTGACAGTTTACATAATCTTAACGGATGAAAACTGTATCTGATAAAATGAAAGATCTTTGTTTTTTTATGGATACCATATTTATATATTGCTTTTCTGGAATGCAGTCATTGATACATTTGCTCGTACATAGAATGAAAATGGACTTTTTACATTTTCGAATGATCTTCTTGACTAGGATACATGGATTGTGGAAGGCATGTCGAAATTAGGTATTTAAGTTTGCCATTTTAAAGGTTGCTTCTCCTAATATTTCATGGTTTTTGGTTATCAAACTTCTATTAAATTTTGCCTTACATTACTATATACACCTCGTGTCTCTTATACAAAAAGTCAAACCACTGGACTACTACATTTCTTCTTAGAAAGGATTTTTTTTTCATTTACAAAATTAATTTCAAAATGATAAATTAATTTCAAATTACCAATCAGAAATTAATAAATATTACCAATTTCTTATAATAAATCTTTAATGTAATTCATAATAAAAAACTTCGATTACTGTAAATAGATAGATAGATCGTAATAAATAATAGTAATAAAATTTCGATTGCTATAAATAGAATAAATAATATAATAATATTATTTCTATAATAAATAATAACAATAAAAGCAAATTTTATTGTCCAGAACAAAAAAGCTTAAATTATTAAGAATTTCTTTTAATAATTATAATAATGAGAAATGTGAACAACCTTTATAAGAGTAATTATATTTTTGATACATATATCTGAAAAATACAAATTACTTTGCTGTAATTCAAATATACATTGGTAAAGCATATAAACTAACTTACATGTTTTCTTATTTCTGAAAGACTTATGTAGAATCCTTAACTGCTATGTCTCCTTGATGAAATAAATGTTAGCTCTCTCTTTTATTTTTCCATTAATTATTGTTGACCTAAAAGTTTCTTATTCTGAATAAATGAAAACAATTTAATTGAAGTCGTGAAAGTTTCTGTCACCCTTTTCCCTTCAAATCAATAAAAACAATTTTCTTTACGACCAATTAATGTAAAGAAATATTTTTACCTACAAAGGGAGATAAATTCAATAATTATAGGGTTGTAATGATTTAGAGTCATTTCATTAAGTTCCTGGCATTTCAATCTTTATATTAAGTAGTCGGCTACCCGTCGCCTTGCTCCGGAAGCCTAGCATATAAAACGGGAAAAATTTTTTAATTTATTACAAAAAAAACACATCAAATTACATCAAGTAAACTAAAACTAAAATTAAAATTTTTTTTTAATATAATTTTTGATGTCTGTATTTTCTCAATCCACGACTGCTTTTTGAACCAATGTGTGAATCATATATCTATGATATATTTTTATTTTTTAATATCTATGATATATTTTTATTTTTTATAGAGATTAGAATGTAGTCCTCATCATCTAATGGCTAAGCCGTCTAACTTCGGAGCACAAAGTTGCGTGTTCGATTCCAGTAGATAACTTGTAGAAATTATTTACAATTTGTATTTACAATTTGTAATTATTAGTTACAATTATAAAATAATTGCACCTAACAGACAGAGAAATAAATGATTTTAGAAATATAGATATACTTTTCAGTGGCTTTTGAGTTACAAATAGAATTGGTTTTTAAGTTACAAATAGTGATTTTTCAGTATTGTACCTAATAGAAATAGTGCTTCTTTCTTTCTTGAGTCTCTTTATTTTATTTCAATTCATACTTAATAGTGGTTTTTGAGTTATAAATAGTGATGGTTTTTGAGTAACAAATAGTAATTTTCAATATTCTATCTAATAGAAATAGTGCTTCCCCTTTTTTTTTTCGTTCTTTTTTTCCAGTTCCCATTGATACTTTTCAGTGGTTTTTGAGTTACAGATAGTGAAAATTATCTACTAATCTAGGTCATCTCCCGTGTACAGATTGTTCGATATAGAAATTTGAAGAAGAGATATGTTTATATGGACGTTGGTTGATCTAGATGATACATAGAGATCATATAATAGCTTATACACGAGACTCTTGGCGACGAATTGCTTGTGACTATTCTTTCGAGTGAAGATAACCAAATTCTGAAGACATATGACTCTAGACATAGAGTTGTCCGTGAGTGAAGACATCGTTCTCCAAAAAGATGGCAAATTTATTTAGTCTGTCCTTGACTTTTATTGATATATGTCGCATAAGTAGGTCTGATCGGAAATTGCCTTCTTGTGAAAGTGAATGGATATTCGACCTAATAGAAATAGTGCTTCTTTCGTTGTTGACTCTCTTTTTTTTTTTATTCCAGTTCCAATTGATACTTTTCAGTGGTTTTTGAGTTACAAATAGAGATTTTTCAGTATTCTACCTAAGTGAAATAGTGCTTCTTTCATTCTTAACTTTATTTTTTTAGTCTAATTGCAAATTTTCTGTGGTTTTTGAATAACAAATAGTGATATTTCAGAATTCTGCCTAATAAAAATAGTCTTTCTTTCTTTCTTGAACCTCTTTTTTTATTCCAATTGTTACTTTATCAGTGATTTTAGAGTTATAAACAGTGATGATTTGAATTACAAATTCTAATGGTTTTTGAGTTAAAAATAATGATTTTTTCAGTATTCTATCTAGTAGAAATAGTGCTTCTTTCATTCTTGACTTTCTTTTTTTTTATTCTAATTGCAACTTTTCAGTGGTTTTTGAGTAACAAATAGTGATATTTTTTGTGTTACAAATAGTGATATTTCAGTATTCTACCTAATAGAAATAGAGCTTCTTTCTTTCTTGACTCTCTTTTTTATATTCCAACATCTCTAATGTACTCGCGCTTGATTTTCATTATCACATAGAATTTGTTTAAGTTATATTATAATATTTAAAATGTTGTAACTTTTGGCAATTATACTTCTAATTGTCATTTTCGAATTAGAAATAACACACGATCGGAAAGGAATTCTTGAGATTCAAAAAAAAAAAAAAAAAGAATAAAATACATTCATTATTTAATGGGGTGAATGGGAAAGACACATAAGCCAAAAAACAATACGAAATGAGATATAGTTCGGTGGCCTAATGGATAGCACGTTTGACTTCGAATCAGAAGGTTGTAGGTTCGATTTCTGTCGCTGACTTTTTTTTTTTGTAAAAACTTATTTCTATTTTCGATTCTCACAGAAAATTGCGCCGGACAGACAGACAGAAAAATAAAAGATTTTAGTAATATAGATTAATTAATTAAATTTTGGAAGTAAATTATTGAAAGGTTTGAAATTTGATTTACATATTAATTGTTTTTTTGTTTGTTTGTTAGAAAGAAATAGTCGAACAAATAATGGATTTGAAATAAATAAAGGAAAAGAAAAACAGCAACTGAATAAAAGAAGAAGCACCTGTTTTGCTTTTCCTTCATTTATTTTCTTTTGTTTTCCTTTATTTATTCCTTTATTTATTTACTATTTTCACAGCAAAATTTATTTTTCATATAAATAAATGGTTTTATTGAATACTTCTTCAGAATAAACAATAAAAATATTTCAATAAATTTTCAGAATTTTAATTAAGTATTATATCATTGTACCATTAAATATTCATGTTTTTGTTTATATTATAATTTAGAAGCAGTGGCATACTTATTTTCATTATAGTCAATTTTGTTTATAATTAGTTATAATTATAATTATAATTAATCTGGTTCATTTGGTGTATTATTCTTTAGATACCCTAAAGAATCAAGTTCTTTCAAGTACTCAAGTTCTTCAGTACTTGATGAGCAAAAATCGAAAAGGTGAATAGATTGTGAACGAAATTGACAACAATGTAAAATACATATGCCTGTCGAAAATAAATATATTTATAAATAAATAAATATATGTATTCCTATGTCTCTTCTATATAAATTAAAGATAGTTCTGTGTCTTCCTTTCTCAGTTTGTAATCTTTTGCTGCAAATATGGCTTCGATTTAAACTGTCTCTTACCTCTCATGAATTTTTGTCTGTGCTCCAATAACAGACAAAGGTGAGGACTAATCATAGATTTGATTCTTGGCTCATAGCATCAGCAACAACGGTGGGCCCCTGTGGAAGAACCGTTGTACACTGTATAGGATCTTAACTATGTTCTATTTAACTGTATGTAAGAATAATATTAAATCATTTTTAAGTAGGGGAAAGTCGGATAAAATGACAAAGCGTGTAAGAAGACGAACTCGTTATTTCTCCGACGCATTCATAAATAGGAGCGCCGGTCCAAGCTCTTTCTGAAACTCAGATGATTAGTAACGAAGTTCGCTGCAAGGAATGCCTGGTCAGATTGGTTTATGACAATTAGCGACTAAGATGGGTTTGTTTCCGGTGCGTTTGTAATATTTGGACTTCCCAGCGTAAGGAATTACTCGACTACGTTAAGTTGCTTTTGCTCTTTCATAAAATATTTTCAAAATACAACTCAAAATGTAAAGAACCATGTGTGCTGTAGGTTGTTTACGATAAGCTACGGTAATGATAAATAAGTTCTAAACCAAATTGGCGGCATGGGGTAAGATGACGAATGGCAGGGCGAATAAGATGACGAGAAGCTTGCTTAGTTTGTCATCTTATCCAACATGTTTTTGAGTACATTTTATGATAGCTTTTGTTCTATTATAAAAATTGGTTTTGAAACTGAATTTTAGTTGCAGTTATTTTTTTCTTTTATTTTAAATGCTCATGTGTGACTGTTTATCTATGAATGTTTTAGGTATTATTAACAACATGCCACGAAATTATACAAGGAAAAGTGACAGGAGAAAGTGGGATAAGGAGACAATGAATGCAGCTATTGCTGAAGTAAAAGATAAAACCTAAAGTGTAAATGCTGCAGCAAAGAAACATAACGTGCCAGAGCCAATAGTAATGTTCTTCTAAAGTTTTGTTGAACCTAATTCTTTAAAGTTTTGTTTCATTACGAGCAATTGTTGTGTAAATAAATTTGGAAAGCAATTATTACAATGGAATACGTTCATCATAGAGATCGACTGTTATACAACAATCAATGACCGAGAACATCAAGCGAAGCTTCTTACTTGACGACCGTTTGTTAAAGTAACAATGATACGAGTTACGCGGATGTCATAGCAGTGTGATTGTATGGACTCCGCTATGGATTGCAAAGGTTATTCCGATTCGGGGAGGATGTTCCGATTCGAAGATGATTTGATGTCATGATGATTTATTGTTCTCTGGATTATCTAGGAATTATAAAAGGACATGCCGTTTTATTCGATTGAAGTTTCAGTTTTATATTTCGAATAAATACGATGAATTTACTCAACGTTTGAAATAAAGATTTCAACTTTGAAAAGGCTTAAGTTATTAATTCCATTTTCCAATGTATTTCCAGAACTTTAGTGTTACTAGGCAACCCAACGTTTGAAGAGATTAGTTCCAATGAAGAATAGTCTATGCACCAGAGAATATCAAAGATGTTTAGGTTCAACTTGTTTTTCCAGGAAAATAATGTAAGTTATTTATTTTCCCATTAATAGTTGCGGTGCCATATTTACGAAGATAGAAGTCAAATCGTTAGAGAATTAAAGTTGTTAAAGCTTAAGCAAAGCGCTAAAGGTAGCGAAGATTAATTCAGAATACAAAGACTTTATATATAAAAGACTGTTCGCGATAACAAAGATAGGACTAAAGATTTATCTTGGATTCGGGACTAGTAAAGATTAAAGAATCATCTAGAGATTAAAGATCCTGATGTTAATCAAAGATTGTATAATGAATAAAGACTAAAGCTTTAAATGTTTCTCAAAGTAAAGGTTCAGTAAAGACTTAGATTAATTCCGTTCAGAAATTCCACTTTTAGAAGACAAGATTAATAAAGACATTGTGAAAGGTTAAAAGTTAACAGAAGTTATTCAAGTCAAAGATATTAAAGTAGTTCGAATGAAAAGATTAGGATAAAGTTAAAGACTAACAAGAATAGATAAGTGCTAAAGAACTCAATCAATATAAGCATTAATGTGTGGACTTTTGAGTTAATGTTTAAATCTGGAAAGTTTTGATTATCATACAAGTGTTAGTTAAAGGATATGAGTCACAACGAAGTATCTTTTCATTTGTAAACGAACTGTTCCGGCAAGGAAAATAAAATGTTATTGTTTGTTTAACGTTGTGTCTAAGAACATTTATTTACTCTGCTAGTAATATTCAGTTAGGTGTTAAGTACACGTTTAAAGTATTGCAATAGAAATTTGCCAAGTTTATAAACTCTTGTTTAATTATTGCCACGTTCGCAAACAGATAGTTGAGAACCACTGAACATTATTATTTTAGACACAGAGATTTTCTTCTTTTACGCCAAGAAGGATATATATCTATCACAGCAATCTGTTATTGTATTTTAATTGTTTCCACTTTGACTTTTTTACTTCATGCCACACGTTAGTAAGTGAAGTTGTTTCCCTGCATTTTTAAAATAAAATGTATCTATTTTAATGTATTACTTTTATCTGTTCGTCATCTTACCCTCCCACCTTCGTCATCTTATCCCGTAGACGAAAATTACTCTTTTTTGTTTTGGTGAAATATTTTTCATAATTAGAGAGGAGATAACTGCAATTCATAATTTTTTATTGAACATAAAGATTAAAAGAAGTGTCCTTTCAAATTTCAGGTTTTTAAACCACTTACTGAACCGAGGGAAACAATTTGAAGCTTATGTTCGTCATCTTACCCTACCTTACTCTGTGTATTCGTAAATGCATTTATAGACATTGCCAGTTTGCTTATAAACAATTTTACAAATTATGTGGCCTAGCTAACAATTCAGTAATTAAGAATTAGAAATTTTGTTCCACTACATCCATTTACATTCACCACATTGAGACAACTAATAGAACAATCCACTGAAATAATCCACTGTCTGATAGAGATGCATATTCTACAGAATAAAATTAAGTAGACAGAATTACCATTATGATCACGAAACAGTCAACACAATTATTGAATATCACTTGCATATCAAAGAAATGGAATTCTAAATAAACAAGATTTTGGCCTTTCTATTACAACTTTCTTAAATTCTTTTAATTTATGTTTTATCAATATTAATCATAACTTACCATACTGTATTTTCTAACTAATCATTGTAAAAATGTCCAATCTTGCAAACTTCTTTTCTCACACTCACAGTCGATTATGTTCTATATTAATTTAAATATTTTCAAGACATTTAGAAATTAAGAAATTTACATTATTAATTAAATTAAGAATAATTTATAGCTCTAATTAAACAAAAACTGATATCTCATTTGCTGAGTTTGCTAAAGTACAGTATTTTCCATCCTTTCCTCCAACAATATTAATCATTAACACCATATCTCTATTTTAGATCAATCCTCTGCATATTAAGTTTTAACATTTAAACCAATATGGAGCACCTTTGATTAATTATTTATTAAAATAATAATAATAAATAAATATACATTGCGAATTTTCGGAAATATTCGTTATTTCTTTTTAATGCTTTTATCAATAAAATGAGAAAACGTGTATAGGACACATCATACATTACAATAAATACACTATACTTCTAATAATGGTAATACAACATTGTAATCCAATAATACAAAACAATTTTGGTTAAAATATTCAACTATCTAAACACAATTCTTATCAATAAACTTGTTAAAAACCAAATTATTATATCAATTCTTTAAACTCCAAAGATTTATATAAAAGTAAGTCGTCTTACTTCAAACCAAAAGCCAAAAATATAATTTATTGATTACTTGAATTCGCCATTCTTTAAGATTTATAGCTATTTCCAAATATAATGTTCTTTGGAATCAGTTGTTTTTGAAAACAATTAAAATGAACTATTATGATTTATGATAAAATCTTCTCCAAAAAAATAAATTACTTCCAAATACTCCTCAACATCAACTCCCCATTCCAATGCTTATTATTTATACAAACCCTATTGATTTGTGAATATTAAGCGTGTTTGAAAGAGGTTATGGAAAAATTTTAAAATCGTGTTAGTAAATTAAAGTTACTTCTTGTATAATATGTCCTTGTGAATACTAAGCTTTTAATGCACCAATTCTTTTATAGGTTTGAATTAAGATGCAGAAAATTTCGCTTCATAGTAAAGCATTATTTTTAATTAAATAAATATTTAATGCAGTAAATAACTTAATGTAAAGTTGCACAAAACTACTACAAAGTAGGAATGACAATTTTATTAATCCAATTGCTAATCAACAATGTGTGAATGACAACTAGTTATAAAGTAATTTAACAAGGTAGACATGCACAAGTATGATAGTTCATTTACAAAACACTTAAATAATGTATCTACACCAATTTATATTTAATTTCATCACAGTAAAACTTAAACTGCCATTGCTGCAACATCAATGTTAGAATGATTGAAAACGAGTATTAGAAATCCTACTTTCAGTAAATTAAAAAAAAAAAAATCTCTGCCGTTTTGTTTCCTTTTGGAAATGGCAAATTTTGAAATGTATTAAAAAACTATAAAAACCAAATCATAACAATGATGTGAATAACAAATACTTTGATTTAAAATCGAATGACAAAAATCAGTAATTGTAAAATTGTGATCTACATAATCGACTTTGAGTAGTCGTTTGTAGTCCAACGAATAGAGAACAAAAAAGGGGGGCTTACCTTACAAAAGATCCGGTAGTTTAAATTTTTTGATATGTTGTCTAGGATGGTTAGTAAGTGTTTAAAATGCAAAATGCACAATTCCCCCCCCCCCTCCGCGCCCGCCGCCATCTTAAAAAAAACAAAAAAAATAGACACTTTGTTTAGATTTTCGCTTATATCTTCTGTTTGGTGCATTTTAGCGACACAAGAGTTCTACTCAATGTTGTAGAGAATACCATTTCCTACATTTTAGTTTTTAAATTTTGTTTCTAGGACTGATAGTTACGGAGATATGCACTTTTTGAAAAACAAAAATATTGTTTTTGCACTTTTCGGAAATTTGTCAAACTTCGAACTTGAGGACGCTGTAATTCAGTTATGGCCTATTCTAGGGAAACAAGTACCTGAATAAAATTTGTAGGGAATTCAATTACCTACAAATAGCATGTATATTTTTATGAACCAACCCTACAAGTGTTGTGTAAAATCAAAAATCAAGAACAACGGAATATTGCTGGTTTTTGCAATTGTTACGCACTAGTCCATCAAATAGAGACCAAAGAAGGAGGTACCTTACAAAAGGTGCGGCAGTTCTAAATTTTTGATATGTTGTCTAGAATGGTGAGTAAGTGTTTAAAATGCAAAATGCACAATTCCTCCCCCGCCGCGCCCGCCGCCATCTTAAAAAACCAAAAAAAATTAGTACTTTCTTTAGATTTTGGCTTATAACTTCGTTTTGGTGAATTGTCGCTACAAAAGAGTTCTACGCATTGTTACAGAGAATACAATTTCCTACAATTTAGTTTTTAAATTTTGTTTCTATGATTGATAGTTACGGAGATATGTTTATTTGAAGAAATAAACAAAACACACTTTCTGGAAACTTGTCAAACATCTAACTTTAGGACGCTATAATTCAGTTATGGCCTATTCTAGGGAAACAAGTATCTGAATAAAATGTGTAGGGAATTTAATAACCTACAAAACTCATGCAAATTTTTTGACCCTACGGAGAGTGGATTAAAAAAAAAATAAAAAACAACGGAATATTGTGGTTTTTGTTATTGTGACGCACGGAGTATCTAAAAAAAATTCACCAATTACCTTCCAGTGTTGGCTTGAAATTGGAAAATATACCAACCCTACTGGAGTTTTTGACATGTTACAGCGCAATGCTCATGAGGCAGGCACTGTTTCACTGGAATACCTACTGGTGAGAACGGATGTTCAATTTAAAATATCCCACCAACACAGCAGATATATTTTTTTGAAGATGCATGTATGTAAACAAAGTAAGAAGAAAAGGCATTAATAATCATACCAAAGTCGATATTAATTAAACTAAAACTGAAAAGAAAACAAATTTACATCCGCTTCGTTCGTTTCATAGGGGGTGAATTAATGAGGCGGGGTCTTCATTTTCGTCAAATGGCGAAGTTACTCGATCGTCGTCATCTTCGTCGTCGACGAGGACCTCATTCCTGTCGTCACATTTTTGGCCAGCACAGAATTTGCGTAGGGTGGAATAATTGAAGCCCGCATTTCTACAGCCACACGCCCCTATACAGCCAGTTGTGCATCTGCATGAGATGGTCTTAAGCAGGGTTCGAGGAGCAGTTTGGCTACTCATCCTGATGGTTCCAGTCCTCGAGCTTCTCTACACCAGCCCCACTCGATCGGGTCTTTGACAATCCCCATCCACTCCATGACCGGCTGGTATGAACTCAGGCAGTGGAAATGAGCTGCGTCAGTGGTCTGAGATAGTTTAGCCAGATTGAGCTTGGTGGTACTGCCACCAATATAATACTTAATACTTCTTGCATCTCGCCTTTTCCTATATAAGACTGAATTTTGTA
>JAFIDM010106211.1:189938-205641 GCA_023159025.1 Thereuonema tuberculata | reverse complement strand
ACTAAAATTATCACGTGGTACCGTTACAATATATATATATATATTGTGACAATACTCATATGTCGATTTATTGTAATTTGAAATATTAGAATTTAATATTATTATTTTGTAAAGCCTAATGGCAAAAGACTTCGATATTTTAGTTTTAGTTATTGTCAGTGATTTTATTTTATTTTATTTTTTTAATTTAGACTTTAATTTACCTTGGCTTAAGGTTTTGGAGCAAAATCTTTTAATTTAAAAATATTAGGATTTAATGTTAGGAATTTAAGTATTTTAATCATTTGAATAATCTTAGCTTAGCTTTAGTTAGATTTAGTTAAGGAATTTAAATTTAATTTTCTCTTTGCTGTAAATTAGTTGAGTTCAGTTTTAGTTTGGAAATTATTTTTTTTTCCTTGGAAATTTCCATGAAATCGTCATTCTATATTTGGAATCGTTTAATGCACTGTAATTCTATTGGATAATTATCATTATCACCTCACATGATGTAATCATGATGTAATCTCCCTTATTTGGGCAGATAAGCTGTTTTGTTATCTTAGTGGACAGGAAAAGCCTGACGTCACACTGGCGGCGAGGTTATTTAACCGCATGTTTCAGAAAAATCTCTCTCTTGCTTCGACGACCGGTAGATACTATGCTTCTTTGCTCATCGATTGCTTGTAGCCGCACCTTTAGTTCTTGGCAACAGAAATCATACTCACACGTTTGTCAGAATAGGTGTGTTAGACTAAGTTTTTTTAGCTAGACAGGCAACCGTGGATAGCCTAAAATTCCTATTGAATATTTGTGAATGGAATTCTTTCAACTAATTTGCAAAAGCAAACTTTGCAAATTCTGTGTAATTAACAAAGTAAGTGTCCGTTAAATTTGTTTAGTGCTACTCATTTTATTCAGTGCTACGCAATTTACTTAGTGCTATGCAATTCATTCAGTGCTACGCAATTTGCTTAGTGCTACGCAATTTATTAGTGCTACGCAATTTATTCAGTGCTACGCAGTTTATTAGTGCTTCGCAAATCCTTTAGTGCAACACAAGCCGTTGAAGGAGAGTTCCATTGAGTGAAGGGAGTTTAGTTTTAGCAGCGCGAGTTTTTAGTTATTCAGTGTGTTGGTGATTTAATCTCAGGAAGTTATAAGCCATAGCTTCGTCGATAATTGTTACCTTCAAATTAAGTGAAATATTATTTTTATAGTGACAAATAAAATTGTTGAGTTAAACCTGCGCTGTGAGTGTTTTTTGCCTCTTACCCGGGAACGTGAAGTGTGGCTCCCCCACGCCCCGAATGGACTGAAGCTAGTTAACCCGGCATGTAGCGACCTTGGAGGGGGTAGAGAAGGATTTTACCGAACGGACTTTCGGTTGGCGCCCAACAACTAACCAAATACCCCAAAATACCAATCGACCCCTGGTACCGTTACAATATATATTATATAGATTACTGCTCACATTTTTAAGCCTGTAGTATCATTCACAATTCACATTGTTGTTTTTTTACTTAGGTAAATCAAATTTACTTCATTCATTCCGAACCTGTGACCTGTAAGGTAACCGCAACTCGTTGTCAGAACGTGTTGCACAGTTTCTTTGCCTGTCCCTCCTGCAAAGAGGATTACTCAACACGACAACATTTAAAACAAGATGGAGCACCTTTCCACATAGGACGTCATGTCAAACAATTGCTGCGACAACATTTAAAACAAGATGGAGCACCTTTCCACATAGGACGTCATGTCAAACAATTGATGCGACAACATTGGAACTTGAAATTTTATAGATATGCAACCATTTCGACGTAGGGTGCCCTGTAAGAATTGAATTTTGTAAATACAATCTAAAAACGGGGTTAAAAAAATTAGTTTTTTTCCGAAACAATTTGAGTTTCAAGCACAATATTTGACATGTGTGTTCTTTATCAAAATCCAAAAGATAGGTATTCGACAAATTTTTGATATGAGCGTCGTAAAGCTACCCGCACACGAGGGAGCTTTTGCTGTGCAACTCGAGGAAATTGAGGTGCACAGAAAAAGCTGCATGCGACTGTCAGGGCGCAAACGATGCAACATTATTAGCGCCGCCGTGCGGACAACAAACGAAGCACACTACGAATTTGAATGACATCACTGGACATGACGTCAAGGATACTGCTGTGATATCGTTCCAAAACTAAATATTTGTGATTTATTTTAAACATATGCGAAATATTTTTATAATATTATTAGCCGGTATGTAATCGCAGTTGATGGCAATAATGCGATTCACGAATAACAACGACCAACAGCCAATAATAATCCATTGCTCACTGAAACAATGACGTCACGTGGCAGTTTCCGGAAATGGTGAATGAGCGAAACTCCGCTTGCGATGTGAAATATTCAAAAAATCTAGGTTTTTCAAACGCTATGCTACATTCTGCCGCATTAAATTACTGCATTTACATATAAACTGTATTTATGTGTGAAAGAAACTCGAAATAATCTGATATTTTTGCTGTATTCGCGATTCGCCCATCTGAAGCGAAGGAAAAATGTTTCGACGCTATGTTTCTTCCTTGAGCATGACGTCACGCCTGACGTATAAAAATGCTGCACTTTGATTGGGTAATTCCATGCAACTTTCCGTGGTGCACCGCCGTTCTGTGAAGCTTTTTTTCCATGCAACTTCCATGCAACTTGGCCCATGCAGCTCAAAAAACCGCTCTAGGCATCAAGTTGCACATGCAACTCGGGCAAAAGCTCCCTCGTGTGCGGGCCACTTAAGTGTTGAATTTCGGAGCGGCAACTTTCTTGATGGGTATGCATATCTCTGAAATTTTTACACTAGAAATGTAAACTTCGAGGAGAATACTCATTTAAAAAAATTAAAAGTATAGTTGCAACGGTTTTTCGAGAAAAAAAATACTCTAATGTGAATGAAGAAGGATGGGGATTTCCATTTGAGCTATAATAAAGCTAAATGGTCTCATTGACTCTTCAACCCATAGCCGAACCTGCTGAACCCCGGGAACTTGAACTTTTAAGAATGTTTCCGCTTATGACGTAGGCGCATATTTTGTAAATTCAACTCCCTAAAAGAGTCAAAAAGGAGAGTTTAAAGTTTTTAAAATCCAGTTATGGGTCTATTGAATCCATTGCACAAAGCAAGTTTGAAATTTTAAATGAAGTTTCTTTTCTAGAATTAGGTTAAATATTTAAAAAAAAATTCTTTGAGGTGCAGAAGGATAGAAAGAAGTGGGAAGTCTTATGCCCTCCGATCTCGATGAAATTTGATATCTGAGGGTTTTGGGTTACAAAATATAAATATAACAGTAATTTGTAACGATCAACTGTTTTTTTGTACCAACTGTGTAGATTTCCCAAGGAAACTCACAATAACAATTTCATTCTTTTGTAACTCTTTTTCTAACTCAAGATAACTCTTTTCTTTGTAACCTCCCTCCCCCTATCTAAAGGGTTAAGTATATTTTAGATAAACTTTAACTTTTTTATGGGTTAAATATATCAAAATACTTTAATAAATACGAGTATTTTGATAATTATTAATATATATTTCTAGATGACTTTATGAGTAATGTAAATTATTATTAACTTTTATATTTTATCTGACGATGACATTATTAATGATCGCTTTCAAATTATGTATATCAATAAGAAGGTAACAAATGAAGACATTGAAATACAATTCAAAAACTTATAATTAATAATCACTTTTATTTCAAAAGTAATTTATTTTATAATGTTGTCCTACTTAAGAGAGAAAAATTTTTGTAAAAAAAAAATTTAATGAAGGAAAATTATTATGTTTCTCGATGCCATATCGTTATTCTACAACGAACCTATAATTTTCAACCAATTATCTTCACATAATGGCTGTAGATCACGAATATGATTATCACTTTATTGCTGTGACCTGAAGTTTCTTTCTATATAGTTTTCCTGTTTTGTTGTAAAAACAACAGAAAAACTGTCTTGCTGAGAAAACATTTTATAGAAGTATGAAAATAAATGAATAAAAATAATTATGAATCACGATGAAACATCGTTGTTCTTCAATTAACCTATAATTTTCAACCAATTATCTTCACATAATGGCTGCAGATCACGAATGCTAATATATTCACTTTATTGCTGTGACCTGAAGTTTCTTTCTCTGTAATTTTCCTGTCTTGTCGTAAGTTGATTTTAGTTTTTATTTTCTGTAATTTAAAAAAAAAAGTTTCTGGTAGAAAAATATATTTTTAATATAAATATCTTTTACATTAAGCATTTCTTTCATTTTAAATATTCATTGTTACAGTACAAGTGTATTTCAGAATGAAAAATGCTTCTGTTTGAAATATGTACTATCATTTTAGAAAAGTACAGACTTGTTAAGATATAAACTGCTGTAAAAATTTAAAAATAAAAACTCAAAAATAAAACAAAAGTAAAACAATATAGTAACATTACTAAATAGAACTTAAATTAGGTTATAAAGTTAAAAAAAAAAGGTAATAAACTGAAGAGTATTACATTTTTAAATCAGTAGATTCTGAATATTATTCTGCAACAAAAAAACTGCAACTTCATTCTGCATGGTAGAGCACAAATACACGTCCGCTGTTATATCGAAATAATTCCTAGTTGTAGATTTGAGTATTGTATAAGGTAAAAGGAAGCGATCTTGCTTTGTTTAAAATCATAGATTTTTGGTAGAGTTTAAAAAATGGCTGCACTAAAGATCGAACGAAGAGAAGAAATAATTTCGTAAAATTTCTGCGCAATTGTAAATGTTCCGATAAATTGTAAAGTTTCGTGTTGCGAAAACTTCGCCTGTCCTCAATTTAAACAAATTAAAGTGAGAACAAATGCCTTTGTAAGTAGGCAAGCACTAATACTGTTCTAACAGTGGTGGTGAGACCTAATGAAACACATCTACCACACAATCTAGGAAGTAGATTAGTGAAGTTTTTCTGTAGAATTGCATAAGGCAAAAGCTAGTAGTGTCAGAATCACTCAACAGCAACCTTTCTCAAAATATATATATATTATAGTCGTTGCGAGAAAAATGATAAAAGGCATTACTTCCAATAGCATCATTGTTTGGGATTATAACAACAGCTGGCTTGAATCTTAGTATCAAAATCACAACACTAACTCTGGGGTTTCACAAAAAATTTCAAAACATTAAAAAAAAATATTAACACACAACATCATTACAAAATAGTATACACAATATTAATTTGTAATCAGTAAGCCCGATGTAAAGTAAAAATAGTTTACTTTTTTGTTTTACTCATAGTAATTAGTAAATAGAAATATATAAAAAATGTTCTTGTATTACAAATTTATTATTCCAAAAGTAACATAAGTCAGTCAGGGTAGGTTCCTCCAGGTTTTACGAAATATTTCATGCGATCCTTCAAACACAAAATGTTTGTATCTGTGAATCAAAAAGTGTGATTCACCCAGGATCATAGTAACTCTTATAGAAAAACTAGCCGCTGTTGATATTAATAAACTACGAATTAAATTTTTACGTCATCATTTATAGTTATACATGTATGATATGCATCAAATGAGAAGTTACAATGTATACATTTTAATTCATATCCCTTAAAATTTCCTTGTTAATACATACTGTCGGAAAAGGGGTTTGGCTAAGTTAAAATTTATTTTTTGCGATTAAGCTTTAGAAAGAAAACATAAGCTTCATTGTTAATAATGATATTTTAAACTTAAATTGAAATGATAATAAGCAATTAAAAAAGTAAGAATTATAGATATTAATATATTTTTCATTCTGATTATTGTTATTAATTTAGAAATGAAGGGATTTACCTATATATAAAATAATTGTTCTTATAGGAAAAGTTATAGAGTATTCAAGTGGAATTAAAAATTTTTTGGACAGAAACTATTTCTATAATGTCGAATGGGGAGATTGCTGCTTTTTCTTTCAGAAAAAGGACTTGGGATACTCAGGAAAGAGAAGATGGACGATTAATTACTTTAAGTAAATTACATCAAAGAAGAAAAGTAATTAGAAAACAAAAACTAACTCGAATAACTCCAAGCGAATTCTCAAAGAATCATAGAAAGAGAAAAGTGCATTTGATAAAAACGATTTCGAAGCAACAAAAACATCTTAAACCTAGGAAGCATCCAAAGCAATTGCCTTTGAAAGACGAATTCAAATCAGATATCAACATAATTGGGAGCTGGAAATTTTTCGATAGAAGATATTCCCTTTGTGAGAAAATATTCTGGTTCATTGTTGTTGGTATTTGTGTGGTCCTTACGGTCCTTCAGATAAGCCGAAGACTTTATCTATTTTTTAAATTACCTGTCATCGAAAGAATGACTATTGAACAAGTTGCAGACATTGAGTTGCCAAACATTACCATTTGTCCATCTGATCTGATCCTCCGTGATTTAATAGAATATCAACACATTATCTTGGATAAGGAAAATAAAGAATCTAAATTGGAATACACAAATAATCTGAATAAGATGTTATTAGAAAACAAATTTAATGAGATATTTTTGGATAATCTTTACATGTCGAACCAGAAAATGTATAAAACTTTCATTAAGACTCATTTTAAGTCTCTGCTGGAATGGAGGATCAATAACTCTTTCTCAATGCTAAGGGAGGAAGATATCACCATTAGTTTGTCCGTAAGTAATATATTTGTTGCAGTAAAAAAAAAAGTAATTAAAAACGGCTCCATTTCTTTTCTGCTTGTTTGCAATAAATTGCATGTATGTTGATTGAATTTTAATTTGAAAGGGAATTATTAAAATAACTCTTTAATACCTGAAGCGTGGCAAGGAAAACACAAAAAAATTAATTTGTAAAATAATCAAGTGTTTATAATTTCACAAGTAAAACAATAATAAGATGTCAGAAGTAATTAATAAAAATTAAGTGAAATACGAGTAAGATTACCAACAATTTTATTAATGAAACATAATTCTTCTTCTCAAATAAATAACTTATTTAAACTTAAAAAAATAAAAAAAAAAAATTCCCAAAATTTCGGAACTGTGCTTCGTTCCTTTTCCAAGCTTAAAAACTAACAATAAAATAATAAAACAATAAAAAAATGTACATAATTATGCATACTATCCTACGGTACAACTGAGAAACACGTTATAATAAAGTTATTAAAAATTTCTAAGCCGACAATATTAGACATTATTATTAAAAAATAAAATACCAATAATATACACAATCAGTCACAATATATTTCAATTAATAAATTAAATCTTTTAATTTTGCTGATTGAAAAATTGTTCAAACAAAAAAGTATAAAAATGATTACTATAGATAAGCCGATGACATCCTAATTGTTTGGTATGGTTCTATTACTATGGTTCTATTATAGTCTAAGAATTTTTAGGATGATATTAATAACTTACATAAAGATATAAATTTTCAGATGGAAGAAGAAAATATAATAAGTTATCCTATCTAATTTTCTCTTATGTTTGAGAAAAGAGAAAAAACAGCGTAGTTATACAAAGCTTCAGAAAGGAATATCAAAGTAAATTAATATTAAATTTCCCTTCAGGTCCGACTTTTAGTATCAAACGAAATTTGATAGAAAATTAAATTAGAAGATTGGATAAATGCTCTAGTAAAGAAAAACTTTTCGAAAATGAACTAATAATGATGAAAGAAATGAACGATTATAATATAAAATTTACAGATAAAACTATAAATGATTATTATAGTTTTAGAATCAAAGAATTAAAGGAAGAAGATGAACATTCCTTACTTTAATAATTATAGCTGTGAATTAGGCAAAATTTATAATAAATGAAATAATAATGTAACCTATGTGTATCATAATAGCTAAAAAAATATTCCGTGTTAAAAGATTAACTAAAATGAATTAGAAAAAAAATGGAATTAGTATATAAAATTTATTGCACATATTTTTACACAATAGTATTATTCATAAGATGTTCTTCTGAATTTTCTCTATGTTTGTATTTTACGTGATAAGCGTGTTCCTTCACACGTTCTTTCAATGTTCTTTTTCTCTCTCCTAGATAGAACCTATTACTATTTGTGCAATACATTTTATATACTAATTCTATTTTTTTTCTAATTCCAAATGGCGGAACGTCGTGATTGAGACTCCCATTGTCGTCCTGAATCGAACATCGAGCCTCTCCAAATCTCTGCGGCGATTCGACCACATTTGTCGGCAAGGGATGTCTTCTCCGATGCCTCGGAATAACTATCGGTCCTCTTCTGATGTCTGCGGCGAATGGATCACCTCTCCCGCCAAGGGATGTCTTCTCCGATGCCTCCGAATGACTACCGGACCTCTTCGGTTCTCTGCGGCGAATGGATCACCTCTCTCGGCAAGGGATGTCTTCTCCAATGCCTCCGAATGACTATCGGACCTCTTCACGGAGAAGATGTCTGCGGCAATAACGTGCTTCGTTGTAGGGCTTTACAACTGAAGTCTTCTCTTCCCACTGTCCCGGTTGGGAACTCTTCTTGAGTTCTTCTTGTCCAAAACTTCTAAGTAGTGTCTCCGGGATGGGAGTCTTCTCGAGGCTACACGCCACACAATCGAATTAGCTCCGTTCTTCGGATTGGAACCTTCTCTCACTGGGCACCTGCTCACGACTGGACTCGAACGCTTTCCTCTAAATGAAGACCTTCCTTCTGGGCTCCTGCCCAAAGTCGTACTAGGATACACTCCTCCAAGTGGAAACCTTGCTGCTGGGCGGCTGCCCACAAACGAACGCGAATGCTCTCCTCCAAATGGAGACCTCCTGGTTGGGCTGCTGCCAGAAGACGAAATGAAGTTCAGGCGCTCTGCGTCTCGTTTTATGGGAGCAGATGTCTGGATCTAGGCTCTGGAACGGTCGACTCGACACAGCTAGGTTGGGTGGATTGAGTCGACTCCGTTGAAGGGGAGTGATCTAAAACGACATGTAACAATATTATTGCTATTAATTTTTTATTTTTTAATAATAATATATAATTGTTGGCTTACAAATCTTTAATAATTTTATATAACGTGTTCATCAATTGTATCATAGGATAATATGAATAATAATGTACATTTTATTTATTGTTTTATTATTTTATTGGTTGTTTTTGAGCTTGAAAAAAAAAGGAACGAAAAACAGTTCGAAAGATTTGCGTTTTATATTATTTATTTAGACAAGGAAATTAACGTGCGTTAGTACATTTTTACAGTAAAATAAACCAAAGAACGGACATAACTAAACAAAACAAAACACAAATTCACTGAGCTATTTTTGATATTAGTGCTGGAAATGGAGGACAGGCTTTTTGACTCGAGGCTTTTTGGCCTCTCATCAGCTCCACCTATCCAGCATACCTAAGCTCAGTGAAATGGGACGAATAGACAAAACTGTATTATTTATTTATTTAAGTTTAAATAAATAATTTATTTGAGAAGAAAAATTATACTTTATTCAATTCAATGAAGAGTACTGAATTAAGGCGAAGGTATGGAAATATTATTAATGACTGAAGAGGTAGATTTTCTATTCTTCTGAGATATCTAAAATTGCAATATGAGAAACTAAACTGACTGTTCTGGCTCCTTGAAAGATTTGGAACGGTGAGAAATAGTCCTTATTTAACAACATACAATGAAGGAATTAAAGAGAGAAAGTTGTAAAATTAATAAAGTAAGTGGTTAAAAACCGAAAGTGAATAGTATAAGATTTTTATCAAAATTATTGCTAAAAACGTGAGACATTTCAATGATATAAACGATATTGCTTTAATAAAAGCATTGTCATTAGCAATGAAACAACTTTTTATTTCCATAAAACTTTTTATTATTATTTATTTTTCTTTCAAAATGAATAATTATGAAATTTAAGGACAAAAATGAAATAATGAATGTACAGCAGTATGTAGGCGCATGATTGACTTTGAATTTTAGTTGATAACGTCGTTTTCAGGACGACTAAACCGGTACTGGAATTTTAATGTGTTATAAATATTTTTTAAAATATTTTAAGTATCTATCAATTTTATTGTACCCTATGTATCTTCGTGCACACGTTAAGCATTTCATTTATTTATTTAAATTATGAATGTTTTTAAGTAATTTCAATGCTCTAATTTTTTTTTTTTTTTTTTTTTTTTTTATTCACTTATCTACTTTAGTTACATAGTTCAGTCCCGTTAGGGATAAAGAAAGTCCCTATCAACGGGTGCTGTGGGTTACATAATTACATTATTTTTTTATTTATTTTTTTCACAATTATAATATGTATATAACATTTTCCATCAAAATGGTACACAGGAATTACTAGAATTTGTTACGTCAAATGATTTACAAACATGTTTTGATGTTTCTTTTTTTTTCTCCTTTTTCTTTCTTTTTTCTTTTTTTTCTTCATTGTTAGTCAATATTGTCCACAATCCATTTTTTTACCTGTTTTTTAACAAGTGAAATTTTTTTATAATCTTTATCAATAATCTCATTCATTTCGTTTAGAGTTTTTTCTATTACATAATTTACATTTCTTTCACCATATTCGTTATTGATGCAAGGATAGTCGAGTTTTAGTCTGTTGCAGTGTCTCGTATTATGTTTTCTTTTATTTTCATCTTTTTTGTTAATTATATTGTAGAAATTTTTTATTATTATATTATATAAAAATTTTTGTTTTGGATTAAGTATATTATATTTTAGTAAAAATTGTTTTCTCTTGTTTATATTGTTCCATATCTTTTTTGAAAAGATCAACTTTAGGACCTTATTTTGTAGATTTTTTAAATTTTGTAAATGACTACTGCCTACGTTTGCCCATATGTTTACACCGTAGTTTAATAAAGAATCAAAAAGTGCAAAATAAATTAAAATTTTTGTTTTTAGTGGAAGAATATTTCTAATGTGGTAGAAAATATAGGTAGTCGTATATAGCTTTTTATGTAGAGCATTTAGATGGTTATCCCATGTAAAGAAATCGTTTATGATTATACCTAAATATTTAAAATTTTTTATTATATCAATCCTGTTGCAGAGTTTACAATCTATACTATGTCCATGTAAACAGTCGTGTGTGTGTATAGTGATATTTATATTATTATTTGCTTGTTTTTTTTTGGGTTTAATCAGTATTCCTTTAGTTTTCTCATTATTAAGAACTAGTTTGTTATCATGAAACCATTTTTGCAATGTATTAAAGTTTTCCTGAAGAGTTTTGTTTGCATCTTCTAAGTCAGGACCTACTGTATATATTATAATGTCATCCGCATAAATATATATACTGCAGTCTTTTATTAGAGGAAAAAGGTCATTTAGAAAGATTATAAATAATATAGGTCCTAAGTTTGATCCTTGGGGTACTCCAATGTTAATTTTTTTACGTTTACTTACAGTATTGTCTATTTGTACAAAATTTTTTCTGTTTTCTAAATAGCTTTCTATAATATTTAACATTTTTCCCCTTATGCCTATTTTTTGTAATTTGAGTAAAAGTAATTGATGGTCGATCAAATCAAATGCCTTACACAAGTCAATGGTGATCAATAAAACATAGTAATTTTTATTTAGATTTTTATTTATGTTTTCACTGAAATCCTCTAAGAGTATTGTTGTACTTTTTTTAAGTTGGTAAGCATATTGATGTTTATGTATGATGTCATATTCTTTTAAATATTCCTGTAATTTTTTAGTAAAGTATTTTTCAATTATTTTGCCTACTGTCGAGGAAATAGCAATTGGTCTGTAATTTTTACAATCATTGTAAGCCTTGTTTTTGTATATTGGGATGATTTTTGATATTTTTAAGCTGTTTGGGTATTTTTCTTTACTTATAATTGTTTTAGTAAGTGTAGTTATTAATGTAGAGAAAATTTCCTTATTTGTTTTGATATCTGAAATGGATATCAAATCGTGTCCTTTTGATTTTTTTACATCCATAGTGTTTATTATGTTTATGATATCATTTTCATTTGGTTCGTTGATTACCATTGAGTTCATTATATCTGTAACATTTATATCTTTTATAATTTTTTCGCTGCAATTTAAGTTATAATCTTTTGTAATGTTTTGGTAGTAATTACTGAATAGCTCTGCGAGAGTTTTCTTTTTATTTTCATTGTCCATTTCTCGTGCGAATTTTTGTATTTCATTTTGTTTTTTAGTTTTGTGTTTATTTGTTCTTTCTAGTAGGGCATTAATTTCTTCCCAGCAATTTTTTGGATTTTTTGTTTCTTTTATGAATTTATTGTAGTAATAATTGTTTTTTGCCTTTGTTATTTTGGATGTTAGAATGTTTCTTAATCTTTTATAATCATTATAAAATTGTTCGTTAGTCTTGTTGTTTTTGTGCTTTTTATAAAGTTTGTCTCTTTCTTTTATCTCATCAATTAATTCTTTTGTTATCCATTCTTTATGTGTTCTTTCTCCTTTATTCGATCTTTTTTTATATTTTTTATTATTTGATAATCTAGAGAAATATTCTGATATTTCTAGACTTTTCTTATTTAATGTTATGTTTCTTTTGGATTTATTATATTCTGTTATTAAATTATTGTATATTATATTAGGATTATCGATTTTTTTATTTTCTATTGTTTCCATTAGATTGTTTAGATTGTTTTCTAAAAGATGGTGATCGATCTTTTTTAATTTTTTTTGTCTTTCTTTTGGGTTTTTATATATACTATTTGTTTTTAGTGTTTTTTCTAAATTGATACTTAATGATGTTATAAAGTGGTCTGAAATGCTTTCTTTAATTATATAACTTTTGTGAATTTTATCTGTTATTTTTGTGAAGATGTGGTCGATGCAAGTTTTTGTACTTTGCTTAGACGTTTTTCCATGTCTAGTAGTACCATATAGGCAATTTTTGAATCCCTGACAACCCAGAGTTTCAATGTATAATTTTACTGTGTGATTTCCATTTAACTTATATAAATCTATATTGATGTCTCCAATTATTACACAGTTATTTTCAAAGAATTCGTTATTATTTATTATGATTTCTTCTAATTCATTTATAAATAGTTTAATTTTTTGTTTTGGGGGTCTATAGACAGCTAAGATATTTAGGTTGTTTTTCCATATTTGGTGTTTTAGTTTTAAACTTAGGCATTCAAAATTATTCGAGGTTATAAGGACTCTGTCGACGTCAATGTTGAGTTTTGTGTATATTATTATACCTCCACCTCTTTGATTTTGTCTTAAATTAAAGAACATGTTCCAATGATTTATTTTATATAGTTCTACCTCGTTTTCAGTTACATTTACCTCTGTCAGAACTATTACATCTATCAGATTCATCAGCTGATTTAATCTACATAATAATAAGTCCCAGTTTTTTCTGATTGATCTTAAATTGAGATGAATAATATTTATATTAAGATTATTCACAACATTTCCATTAATACTGTGTCCCCATTCTTCAATATCTTCTAATTCGAGAGTATCTTTATGTATAAGATATTTTTCAATATCTTTATGCGTAGCGTCCTCATCCATGTCTTTAAATTGTTCTTCCCTTTTTCTAATCTATTTTCCCCTTACGTTTTAGGCAAGTTTTTCTAAGTCCTCAATATCGTGAATTTTAATAATATTGGAACTTTCTTCTTTTCTTGCCATAATTGTTCCATTTTTGATCCACACATACCTGTACTTCTCTTCTTTTGCTGCCAGTTTGGTTTTCCAAAGAAGATGCTTTTGATTTCTTGTTAGATTGTCATTGATGTAGATCATGCTATCAATGTATCAATGTATCAATGTATCATGCTATCAATAATAATAACATTATTAATAATAAGAAACAAAGCAAGAACAGAACGAAACATTCGAGCGTGCAATAACTTAAAAGTAAAAAGATTCAGCATCAGAATAGTATATTCCTATCTGTAGATTAATTCAAGCGAAACAAAATAAAATATCTTTTTTACATCGGAATATCATTAATAATAATAGTAACTCTGCTTATGTATAATTTGATTTGTATAGATTACTTCACGTCACATAACTATCAAAACCAATAAAATATTACATGAGAAATCTTTATTGACACGACCACAAAATTTCATGGACAGTATTTAATTTAATATCGGAAAATAAAAAATGTAAACATCCATTTTCTGCAAAATTCAAATACACCATCTGATAATTCCTGTTTGCCTTAAAAGATATCGGATAATCTCTACAAAATTTATAGAAATATTGTTGTGATTTTTACTTGTTGCTCAAATTACAAATAAACAACGTATTTATTTTCAAGTAATTTTCAGTCTGAACAGTTTTTTTGGTTTTTAGTGTCCAGGGAAAGAACAAATCATTAAGGAAGACAAAGAAGCTATTTCTGATCATGATTACACAATCTGTAAATTTGAACAACCTCCTGAAGTAATTCTAACGATTTGGGGAAAATGTTACACCTACAAGTTTGGTAAATATAATATTCTGAATTTCCTAATTATTGAGACTACTCATGCAGGATTTTTTTTTCCATATAATAAGTACATAATATCTTTCCTTTCCATTTTGCCAGAATTCTGCCGATCAAAATTTTTCATCCTAATATAGTAGTTAATTTCATAGATAGGAAACAGTTTTAAATATTCAAAAACTTGCGCTGTAAGAATGCCTTGTTTCATTTATGTAATAATTGTATATTATAGTTTCAAATATGAAAAACTCTTCTGCACATCACACTAGTAATTAAAAGGTTTATTAAATACTAAAGAAAAGAAAAGAATTTTTAAAAGAAAAATTTTCAGGAATTGTACACATTGCTTTTTTCAAGTAATGAAAATTAGAATAAGTTAAAAAAAACGGAGTAGAATAACATTACAAAATTCAAAGGCATGAAACATCAACAAAATTCAATTGTTATTACAATAACAAGTTAGCATAAATAGATGTCAATTGTATTAATAAAAATTAACAATAATTACTAATTAATCAATCAAATATATTGTTAGCAGTGGAACTGTCCGACCCCCTAAAAAGTGGAGTCAACTAACTCCAATCCACCTCAGTTAAAAGTAGTTTCGCCCAACCCAGTCTCCCTCTCAAGCGTGGACTCTTTCATAGTGAAAGAGAGGCTGGAATTGGATTTATAAGGCAGCGCAGAGGCTGCGAATTCAGTTAGTTTCGGGGCAGGAGCCCAGAGAGAGAATTCTCCACCTGGAGAAAGAGAGTAGATTTCGTTACGGGCAGGTGCCCAAAGCGGGAGCAGCAGAGTTTGTGGCAGTCGGCCACGAGAAGATCTCCAGTCCGTAGATAAAGAAGAGTTCCAGAGCAGTCCGTTCGTCTTCACTCGTCTACGGAGAAGATAAATCTAGCCGAGGAAGTGCACCATTGGCGGAATAGTTCCAGAGCAGTCCTGTCGTCCACACTCGACCTCGGAGAAGACAAGCTGAGCCGGGGAAGGACGTCCTATCATTCGAGGAGTGCCAAAGCAGCCCGCCCGTCTACGGAGAAGACATGCCTAACGGAGGGAAGCGCAACCAAGGGAAATACCGAAGGCAACCATAAGTCCGAGTAATCCATATTTGGAAGATAGTTAGAGAAATAAAGACTGTGTCATACTTTCGTGTGATTAAATTCCTCTGTATTTTTGTTACCATGCTCTTATCGCATTCAAAACCCCTTCGCCACTTAACTTGACAACACAAACGTTCGGTAGCAATATTATTAATAATTTAAATCTTCAAAAGTTGCTATTTTTTGGGCAT
>JAFIDM010106211.1:164556-189538 GCA_023159025.1 Thereuonema tuberculata | reverse complement strand
TTTGGTCTTTTCTAAACTTATCTGGATAGTTATTTTTCTTCAGAAGAATAGTCACGTCGTTTATTTTTTCATTGTACACATCTTCATAACTGGTGTTGCAATTTAATCTTCTTATATAATTTTCTATAATATTTTTCTTGATATGAGTTTGTGACCTGAATAATAATTTAAAATGTGATCACTTTGGAAATCTTTTTTGTAATGCTCCATGACAATTTTTTTGTTATTTTTTATCAATTTGATATCTTTACTTTAACTCTCCATTTGTTTCTAATTCTTTTTTAAATCTTACATCATTATTACTTTTACTTAAGTTTTCAAAAAATATATTGAATTGTCTAATGGTACCAAATGAAATAATCTGAATGTCATCAACATATCTGTAATATTCGAAATTTGGTTTGTTTTGCTGTTTAAGTAACAAATTGTTCTCAAAATAATTTAAATATAAGTTACACAAAGAGCCAGAAATTGGGGAACCCATTGGGAATCCTTTAGTTTGCTTAAAAAATGTTTTATCATGTTAAAAATATGTATTACAGGTCACAAATTCTACAATTTCTCTAAATAAATTTTCATCTAAGTTATGTTTTAATAAGCATACCTTATTATTATAAATATGTTTGTCCAAAAAGATAAAGTTTCATTAACTGCGACATTATTGTACATGTTTTCGATATCCAAGGCTGCCAGATGGAAATTTTTTTGTTGAAGTTTGTCACGATTTTTTTTAGTCTTCTGTTTATTTTTGTCTTTCATTTTTCGTCTCTTTATTTTCTTCCATCTCTCTCACTGTTTTACTCTTATTTTTAATTTTTGTGAGTTCCTTTTGTATTAGACTTTGTTTTAACATTCGTGTTTATCACTTTCTGGTGGTCTTGTGTTTTGTTTCCTTTTTGTTGGCCTTTTGTTCTCTTGTTTCTCTTTTGCTGCTCTGTTTATTTGAGAGCTTCCTTTTGCTTTCCTTTACATTGTCTTTGGCCTGTCAATCACTTCTCCCTACGTAGCTTACCCGTCTCCTAGTCGCCTGTCCCGTTATTGGTTAATTTTTATATGTTTTGGTGACATAGTCGGTTTTCTTTTCAATTTTGGTTTTCAGGAAAAAAAAATAATTAGTAGCTATCGGGGTCGCTGAGCTATTAAGTTCGCAGAAATGTAATCTCTGAATTAACTCCATTTTAATTTTTATTTTATCCTAATATTTGCCTTCGAATTCACCTAAGGATTAGCAAAAGTGTGAATCTTAGTGTTCTTTATTAAACACCAACCGTGTTTTGTGTAGTGTGCTTACGATTTCGATTCTTAAGCGCTGACTAGCGAACGAAATTCAATCGAAGCCAACGTGAAAAAATACAGGCGCCACAAAATCATGTGCTCCTAGAATCACCGTTTCTTTTAGTGCCGCAAAGAAGTCACCAGAATGCTTCATGTCGAATGCCGACCTCAAGAAGAAGTGTCCGGGCGACTCAGAAGTTCGGTTTTGGGAAGACAAGTCAAGGCGTGGATGTGCGATATGCGGATCACCGATGGGCGAGAACCACAGCTGACCACATCGCTATCCGTGAACTGAGTGATCAACGCGGAGTACACTTGTGCGTCGTTTCGGCAGAATGCTTGTATTATTTTCACCAGTGTTTATGAATGCATCATTCATTGATAAGTGCTTCGAAACATATGCTACTAAGCTAAGAACTTTTGGTGCAGCGTAGACTATGGAGAAATGCGTAAGTGATAGTTTGAATATTCAATAATCATTTCATCGTGTCATGTTATTAAAATTTCGTAATTTATACATTAAATCTTTTGAGTTTTGTATAATAACTTTTTCGTTTGGCATCTTAAAATTCCTCATCCAAAAATTTATTTTCCTAGCCAAATTTTGGGTCGGAGAGCCATATGCATTAACTAATGGTCGCATAAGAAATTTTTTTTTGTGGTTCTTTATCCGTCCTTTTAAAGTTGATGGAAGGCAGGATATTATCCCCTGTAAAATATACAAAAACAGGCTCCCGTGTGCTCCTTGATGATGCAAGTGTGGAAGTAGTCTCAATGTCTTCGTTTGATCTTGGAGAAACATAATTTCGATGGTGGCACTTTTAAAAATGGTGCGTTTGAATTCTGCGGGCAAAAAACAAAATGGCCGCCATCGCAAACACGTTTTCCTATTTATATCAGTAATCGTTGGAATTACGAAAAAAAGTTTTAAACAAAAAAGATAGTTACACAGATTCTGCACAGAAAAGATTATTTATACAGGATCAACCGTTTTCTCATAAATAGTACTTTTATATTTTTCAAAACTAAAAATTAATGTCACAGTATGAGGGTTTTGCAAGCGCATATTTACATGCTTCACATTACTTTTATGACCTGTTATTAATTTATAAAAGTTTTTCACAGTATTATATTAAGCTATTACTATATTTCTTTGTTTGAAATTATTTTTTTTTCCTGCATGTAATGCTCATTTGACAAATAAAAGGAAGGCAGACAACAAGCTTTGCTGTTTCATTTGTAGAGCTCAATCGCCAGAGAAATGGGTTTCACAACCTTCTAATGACACTTTTCAGAAAATTGTTGTTTGTCTAAACAAACGGATCAAATATGGCGAAGAGAATAGTGCAACATATTGGAGAAGTTCGGAAGGGATTTTAGCGTAGAGACATTGAAAGAAAACAATTTGAAATGGCATCAATCTTGTTACAAAAATGTTACCCACAAAAAAATATTTGATAGGCTTCAAAACAAGTACGAGTGTTTGAAGGCAACGTCACAGATGAAGAGGCATCTACAGAGTGCATTCAACCTACTCAACACATGTACTTTCCTCCAATGCTACTAGGTATACTAGGTCACAAACCGTTGCTTACGAAAAAGACAGTACTTTTTTGTGATTAGGCAGCGGACAGAGAAGAAAACCTAAGGAGAGTGTGAACCGACAAAGCTGGCCAAAACTTACGTAAATCCATTGAACTTGCTAATGATAATAAACTCAAAATAAGGCTAAATGAAGCCATAAATATAAATGATCCCTTGCAATTGATGTAATGTACCATCGAAAATGTTGAACAAAATATGTCACGAATGTTCTTCGATCAGACAATCAGAGATATGTTGAAAATCATTTGCCCGAGCAGAGGAGTATATCGTCAATGGCGGCAGCGGTCGAATTCATCAATATTCTGGAAGAAAAAATGTCAGAAGGTCAAATTTTTGCAATGGATGTTCTTGAAGAAACATATAATAATGTACAGAAATCGTCCATGCCACGTAGGCAGTTAAAGGTATTTATTGAGACGGAGCTATCGGACAAGGAAATTGAATTTTCTCGCCCCAGACAGTGTAACAAACCAGAGCGAGTTTCCATGAAGTGTAATAGAGACGAATTGTTAGCAGAGGCTGGAAGTTATGGCGATCAAAAAATGACAGAACTTAATGTTTTGTTTCAGGCTGCAAACATAATCAGAAATCTTGTATTGAAATCAAAGCTGTGGAATTTTAATGGCTCTGTTCCAGAAGATCTTAGTAGTATTATTCCAAATGAAATTAATTGCTTTTTTAAGTGATGCATTGGGGGAAAGAAGGTTATTTCAGTAGAGAAAAAGAAAAAACATGAAGAAGTTGAAAGGTGAGCTTGTCACATGTCACAAATTATGATGGCAAATTGTGTCTCTCAAAGGTATATTGAAAACAAGCAGTCTACTCAGTTTTATCATACAAGGGACTTACCACTTCAAACAGCTATCGGTCTGACAATTCATGGATCAACCCGCAGTCAGTTCCTAGTGAATCTTGTGCATAGTATTAGATGTAGCATTGTTTATAGTCGTATTCTAATGTTTGAAACACAAATTGCAGCAAGTGTTTGAAAAGAATTCGTGACAATGATGGAATTTACATGCCACCAGACATTGTACCAAATAGATTTTTATATTGTACTGCGGACAACCTTAACTTTTCTGAAAAACTTGCAGATGGTAGGAGAACACTTCATGATGAAAGATTCTGATACATTTGTACCACTATCATTTGCTTCATCAAATGATTGCCGAATAAAATCGTTTGACAGTGCTCTCCCAACAATAATAACATGTACAAACCCACCTAACTGGAAAACCAGATCTCCCTTTCCTGTGGTTTCAATCACTCAAATTAACCATCTAAACATTATTCGTGAGGCCGAACTAGCTGATGCTGTCTTTTTTTTTACAAAACTACATGCTTACTACGAACAAGAGGTCTACTACACATTCTGCAACATGGGCAAATGAAGGGACAAAGCAGCTTCATCACATGGCGATGATATATCCAGTCCTGCAAGTACGCAGGAGGAGGCCGACGCAAAGATCATATTATATGCAGCTTATTAAGCACAGAAGGGAATTAAAACTACTCATTTCTTCTTCCCCGACACTGATATCTGATTTTAGTACTACGGCGTTTTAGCACTAAGGCGATTAATCCTCAAATTTGAAAGATTTTGCGTTTTTCCTCGGCCATGGCATGAAAAGGTTCGTTCAGCTAGGTTTAATTAACAGAACACTTGGACCTCTGAAAGCATCTGCACTCCCTGGATTACACGTATTTTTAGGAGCTGATGTAACAGGATCATTTGCTGGCAAAGGTAAAATAAAGTGGTGGAAAGCTTTTAATTCCCCAAGTGATACGCTCCTGGAAGCTTTGGCTTAGTTGGGGACTACACTGTCACTCACTGAAGATGTCAGGACGAACCTGGAAGCGTTCATTTGTCAGCTTTGTATCCCCAAAACAACACTGACCGACATAGGAGCTGTGAGATGATTGTTGTTTACAAAGAAACAATGTCAAGATGAGATCCTTCCTCCAACAAGATCTGCACTGGATCTGGCATTGCCAAGGGCTCACCTTTAGTGTTTTGAGGGGAATCAGGACCTAATTCAGCATTCTAATAACACATAACCCTCAGATTTTGGATGGAACAAAGTAGAGAGTGCACAGTAGGGAGTGCAAAGTAGGGAGTGCTTGTACCAATCTTTGTGCGTCAGAGGTTATCTTGGAACTTTGTCGCTGCTCATGCTCCAAAAGGCTTCCTTTCCTTCATGTACATGTCAGTCAAATGGAGTGCGGTGTACTGACATGTGCAAGTGCGAATGTAATCCGGACCGTTGTGACAACATGGGAGAGTGTGAGCTACACGATGATGAAGATTTAGGTCTAAGTGAGATTTGTGTTAAAAGTGGCGATGATTATAATTAAAAATGTATTTATAGGAGTTAGAAGTACTATTGTCTCCACTCCATCTATATAAATCTGTAAACATTGTATTTCTTCCACAGTATTAAAGATTAAAACTATAGTGGTACTTTTTATCTTTCAAATTCCTATTGCACAACATAAGGAAAGGGGATATTTTTTAATTTATTAGTGTTTAATGTATTAGTTATTATTAGAATTATCCAGTGGCCATGTAAAATGTCAAGCATGTAAGTATGCGCATGCAGCACCTCATACTGCGACATATTCATTTTTAGTTTTGAAAAACATAAAAGTACTTTTTATGAGAAAACGGTTGATGCTACATAAAAAGTTGTAATAACCTTTTCTGTGCAGAATCTGTGTAGCTACATTTTTTGTATCAAACTTTTTTTCGGTTTCAGTGCGGATGATTTTCAACATATCTCTGACTGTCTGATCAAAGAACATTGGTGACATGTTTTGTTCAACATTTTCGATGGTACATTACATCAATTGCAAGGGAATCATTCATATTTATTTAGCCTTACTTTGAGTTTATTATCATTTGCAAGTTCAATGGATTTACGTAAGTTTTGGCCAGCTTTGTCGGTTGAAACTCTCCTTAGGTTTTTTTCTCTGTCCGCTGCCTGATCACAAAAAAACACTGTCCTTTTCGTAAGCAACGGTATGTGATCTAGTATACCTACTAGCATTGGAGGAAAGTACATGTGTTTGAGTAGGTTGAATACACTCTGTAGATGCCTCTTGATCAGTGACGTTTCCTCCAAACACTCGTACTTGTTTTCAAGCCTATCAATTATTTTTTTGTGGGTAACACTTTTGTAATAAGATCGATGCCATTTTAAATTGTTTTCTTTCAATGTCTCTACGCTAAAATCACTTCCGAACTTCTCCAATATGTTGCACTATTCTCTTCGCCATATTTGATCCCTTTGTTTAGACAAACAACAATTTTCATATAAGCGTCATTAGAAGGTTGTGAAACCCTTTACTCTGGCGATTGAGCACTACAGACGAAACAGCAAAGCTTGTTGTCTGCCTTTCTTTTATTTGTCAAATGAGCATTACATACAGGAAATAAAAAAAAATAATTTCAAACAATGAAATATAGTAATAGCTTAATATAATACCCTGAAAATTTTTTATAAATTAATAACAGGTAATAAAAATAATGTCAAGCTTGTAAATATGCGCTTGCAAAACCCTCATACTGTAACATATTAATTTTTAGTTTTGAAAAATATAAAAGTAGTATTTATGAGAAAACGGTTGATCCTATATAAATAATCTTTTCTGTGCAGAATCTCTGTAACTACCTTTTTTTGTTTCAAACTTTTTTTCGTAATCCCAACGGTTATAGATATAAATAGGAAAACATGTTTGCGATGGCAGCCATTTTGTTTTTTGCCCGCAGAATTCGAACTCACCATTTTCAAAAGTACCACCATCGAAATTACGTTTCTCCAAGATCAAACGAAGAGATTGAGACTACTTCCACATTGGCATCATCAAGGAGCACCACGATGTACATTTAACAGGGGATTAATACTATGAGGATTTTTTCTTTTGCTTGAAAATTAATAATTTTATTATCTTCTATTATCTTCATTTGGTTTGGTATCATTAGATAATTCAATATATTTTGTGAAAATTTAAATAATAGTGTAATGTCTTTGTGTAACATTAAGACATTTGTGCTAAAAAATAACATAAAAAAAGTATAATGTAAGTTTTAACAAAAACATAATTTAATGTGATATGTCTGGAGATTACATCTCTCGGATCACTATGGTAACACACGAGTTTGCGTAACAATAACAGCAATAATCTAATACGTCTTGATGACATTAAAACTTTTTTTTTTTTACCTTTAAAAACATGTAGGGGATAAAATAATAGGGTCATCAATATCCTGAATCAGCTTTCGGAACTTTTACTCGAGGGATTCCTTAATTCTCCCTACTGCCTTCTGAGCTTTATTGAGGAGTTTGTACTTGATCGGCTGATTCTCCATCTTTTAATGTGTTCGCAACGTCCCAAAGTCCATTTCGTTGTAGAGAGTGCGGATGTGAATTTTCCATCGCGCATAGTTCTCCCCGCTGAACTTAAGGATGACGCCTGCCATATTTCCTTATGACCTTGTTCTGACTTAAAAAAACTTTATCAATCTTAGAGATACCTTAATCTTAAATGCTCTATCTTTGTCGAAGCCAACCTTTGGTGCATATAACCTTTAACGCATAACATCTTTGGAGCTTTCAATTTTTAGTGCGTACAATCCTCGTCGCGTTCAATCTTTGGTGCATACAATCTTGGTCGCGTTCAATCTTTGGTGCACAGTGGAAGCAAGTTCATGGGTACATAACCTTTTTTTGTAGGGGATGAAATTATTTTATTTTAAGATGTTGCCTTGTGTGATATATCAGATAGTGAGGTTTCAAACCCTTCCATGAGAATGTGAAGGTATCGTCCGTGGATCGCTGACATAAATAAATAAAATAAATTCATTAACTTGTTTGCTCCAAGATTTTAACTTATGTACTTGAACTTTAAAGGTATGAACTATGAGATCCAAAAATTAAACAAATCGAAAGCGTTTAACAAAATTGCTATATTATCTTTTCAAAGGTTACATTTCTTAGCAGTTTATTCTTGAAATATAGTTGTATTTCAACCATTGTAAGTTAACATTTAAATTAAGCGTCACTTTGTATCTTGTACAGATTTTCCCTCGTTAATTAAAGTCCACAAATTAACCACGTTACTAAAGTTCTTTTAACTTTTAATCTTTCGACGTCACTTTGTAAACAGAAACTGGGGATTCTACCGTGATTCGAAAGTTCATCAATTAATGCTGACTTTTACATGTCCCCATTAGCTAAATGTAACTTGGTCACCTACTTGCATTAATCCTTATGATTCTAATAAGATGTCTTCTTATTCATGATACGATTGGTTGACTCTAACGATTTATTCGTATCACAGTGATGAGATCAATTGTAGAATCTAATCTGGCGGATATCGAACGTCTCTCGATTTGAATTTCTACTTGTTTTCCTCTTCCTGGGAATCGTACAATTCTTGAAAATGTTTCCCTATATTCTTCAAACGAGTTACTTGCGTAATAATGTCGAATTCCTGTGTGGTCTTCTTATCTTCTTTGAGTATCAGGCATCTTGCTCCAACATCACACTATATCGTTCTTCGATTCAGCCATCTTTTTTTGATTCTTCTAATTCAGAGATTCGTCTTATTGTTTTGTGTTTGGCTTTTACACCTTGCGTGCATTGTTGAAAAGCGTCGTACTTCGTACCGTTCAACATCTGCTGTTAACTACTTGTTGTCAATTGTTCAGACTGTTCCTTGATTGTTTTGCACTGGCAAATAATTGGTTCGCGAGTTTTAAATTGTTCCTGTTTGAATTAAGCATGGAAATAAAACGCTTAAATATTTCCACTTCAAACTACAATACTCCCTTCCAATTTATAACGCGAGAACCAAAATATCATTTAAGTTAAATGATCAGTATTCATTACTTTTAGTCTTTTTACCAAATCTCGTAGTTTTGTCTGACTTACTGCTTTTGTCAACAAATCGGCACTGTTGTTTTCATTGCTAACATATTTAACCGCAATTTCCTTTTGATCTACATAATTCTTGATGATGTAGTATTTTAGCTTGATATGTTTGCTATGCGTTGTCTCGAACTTATTCTCGATTAGCTTGTGGGTGGGCTGGTTGTCACAGAATAACGTTACTGTTCTTCCTGAGAGCTTCAGAAAATCCATTTCGGATAATGTTCTCTTGAGACTTACGACTTCACGAAATACACTGCAGGAAATTAATTCGCTCTCTTGCGTGGATTGTGCTACAGTGCTTTGCTTTTTGCTTTTCCACGAAACAAGATTGTTACCCAGGAATATCACGCTTCCTGACGTTGATTTGCCCTTGGATCTATCACCATAACTTGCGTCGGCGTATGCCTCCAACTTGTTTTCTCCCTTCGAAAATATTAACTTTATATCTTCACTTCCACGGAGATATCGTAGAATTCTTTTGGCATTCTGCATGTCAAGAACAGTAGGAGAATTCAGGACTTCGGAACATCGATTCACCGCATAAGTAATGTCGGGTCGGCTTCCATTGCTTAAGTAATTAAGACTCCCGATGATGCTTCTATACTTGAGGTGATCTTCTTTGCCCAGTCTTTCACTTTTATCTTTGATCTGTGGTTCCTTAAGTGACGTTTCATTGTGGGTGTGCCCATAGATTTGCAGTCAGTCATTTGATATTTGGCTAATAAATCTTGGATAAATTTCTTTTTAGAAATACTAATCCTACCCAAATTCATATCATATGAGATGTTCATTCCCAAATACTTTTGGACATCACCTAGATCTTTAATTTTGAACAACTTGTTCAGTACACCTTTGATGCTGTTTATAACAGTACTGGATCGTCCTATTATCAATATATCGTTCTCATAGAACAATAAGATGTAAGTGTTATTTTCTCCATCCTTGTAGGTAAAGATACATGGTTCCGACTTGGTAACCATGAATCCATTCTTCATGAGCTTGTCTCGTAGTGTCTCACAACCAGTTTCGGCCTGCTTGTTTAAGACCATAAATTGACTTCATAAGTTTTAAACCGTTGCATTTATGATCTTAGACCGTTACACCTTCTGGTATTTCTATGTAGATATCGTCGTCTATTAACCCATTCAGGTATGCTCCCTTCACATCACATTGATGTACAAAGTACCCGTTCTGTACTACCAAGCTAAAAACATCCGGATTGTAGTTAAGCTTTCGGTAGGCGAGTAAGTGTTGTCATAATTTACTCCCTTCCTTTGCATATACCCGTTGATAACTAAATGACCTTTATACTTAGTGATGTTTCACTTGGAATCCTTTTTAATTCTTAATATCCACTTCGTGGACAATGGGTTTACATAGTCAGGGATCTCTGACTCTAACCACGTCTTGTGTTCTTTTAGGTTCTGCAATTCTTCCTTTATTGCATCCATTCATTTTAACCGGCTTTTCTCTTGGATAGCTTTAGTGTAATTCGATGGTGTGGGCTCGCATTCCTGTATATTTATCCTTACTTTTGGATTTAACTTGACCTGTCTGCTTCGCAGCTTGAAGTAATTCTTTTCTTCTTCTTCCGATTCTTCATCTAAGGAATGAGCTACAGAATGATCCGATCCTTCTTAGGATATGCTTGAGCTTTCTTAATCAGGCGGATCACCGACTATTTCTTCCTTATTGGATAATTCCTCATCCTCTGAAGAACTGGAATCTGACTTTTCGGTTCTCTTTGTAATAGAGTCAAATTCATATACATCATCTTCTTCATTCTGTTCTTTCTTGAGAAGTTCGCTGCCTTGACGGTTCTCGTTCACTTGAACGTTGCTGGTTTCCACTACATTGTCTTCTTCGACATTGTATATCACGTAACCTCTAGTGGAATTCGAATATCCGAGAAATATACCTGGATGTATCCTTGAATCGAAATTACTCTTAAGTTGAATTTTAGGCTTCTTCAAGTATGCCATACTTCCAAACTTTTTCATGTGCTTAACACATGGTGGTGCCTTATCTTTGTACCAGCAAGATAATGGTACTCTGAACTTGATACTTTGATGGGGGTGTTCTGTTTAAAATATAGTTTGCCCACATAATTGCATCTGTCCAAAACTTAATAGGCAAACTCGCATCAATAAGCAGGGTTCTTGCTACTTCTAATAGTGATCTGTTGAATCTTTCGGCGATGCCATTCTGCTGAGGCTGGTATATGGACGAGTGCTGCAATTCTATCCCTGTTTCCATCAAAAAATTTATTACATTCCTATTGACATATTCGGTTCCTTGGTCTGAAAGTATATGCTTGACTTTATATCCACTTGATCGTTCTGCGTAGGCAACAAATGATTTGATCTTGTCAAATACAGCATCATTGCTTTCAATTACACTCATGGACAAAAAAATTAGCGCACCAAGAAGGAGTCGTCAAAATGAAACGAAAATTTATATACCTAATGACTACTTTGATATAAGTAAATGATAAGAAAATCAAAGAAAAAGGATAATTTATTTCAGAGAAAAAGGCAAAAGAACGGAGGAGTTAATACTCCGTTGGACCCCATCTAGCGCGAATGCACGATGCGATACGATCGGGCATTGAGTCATACAAGTTCTGTATGATGTCTTGAGACATTTCGTTCCATATTTGCTGTAACCTTGCCTCTAGTTCGTTCAAACTCGTGGGATGCCCAACTCGTCGTCCCAAATGATCCCAGATATGCTCGATTGGAGACAAATCTGGGGATCGGGCAGGCCAAGGAAGGGTAGTAACAGTACGGAGACAGTCTTGTGACACCCTTGCCGTATGAGGCCGAGCATTGTCTTGTTGAAAAATGGATCCTGGGAGCCGTTGCATGAGTGGCAAACACATGTGGTTGCAGG
The DNA here is from genome assembly GCA_023159025.1 of Thereuonema tuberculata. Lineage (NCBI taxonomy): Eukaryota > Metazoa > Arthropoda > Chilopoda > Scutigeromorpha > Scutigeridae > Thereuonema > Thereuonema tuberculata. Next base: position 177,833 of record JAFIDM010106211.1, on the reverse strand, counting down.
ATTTCATACATACCGCTGGGCTGTCATGGTGCCACGGAACAATACTAGGGGTGACCGTGTATTGTAGGCAATGGCACCCCATACCATCACACCAGCTGTGGGAGCGGTGTGTCGCTGTACAGCAAAGGCAGGATTGAAGCGTTCAACATGGGCTCTCCCCACACGAACACGATTGTCATCACTGCCGAGATTGAATCTGGATTCGTCGCTAAAGACGACCTGGTTCCATTCCGCTGCAGTCCAGTTTCCTCGTGCGCGGCAAAACTCCAAACGGAGGCGTCGATGGGTGGGCGTCAAGGGCAGCACACGTAATGGGCGCCGCGATACCAACTGTCCTTCAGCCAGGCGCATTCGTATGGTTCGAGAAGATACAGAGGCCCCTAGTGAATGTGCTACCTGTGCCTGGATGGCGGCCGATGAAGCAGTTGGCTGTACACGTGCATTTCTGACTATGTGGCGGTCTTCTCGACGACTGGTCTGTCGAGGGCGTCCTGAGCCTGGTCTTCGTGTACATGATATCTTTCGGGTCCACTGGTCCCAACACCTCCTCACAACACAATTAGAGCGGCCTAATTGACGAGCTACTCGCCTAGCTGACCACCCAGCTTCCATCATCCCGACGATTCTCCCTCTCTCAAACTGCGACAACTGCGTATACTGTCTTCGAACACGGCGTATGGCATGTCTACCTCAGCTCTTCCTTTGTAAATGATTCAGCACACTCAAACAAGCTTTGGTTACCTGTTTTATACTCCACAGAGTACGATGTTCAACGCCCTCTACCGGCTATACGTAATGCGCAATCACGCTGCATTTCTAATCATTTGCATATCTCTCCGACATGTACCATCATTGCAAGTTTCGTTACGATCCCGCAATTATTACTTGGTGCTCTAATTTTTTTGTCCATGAGTATATATCGACGAAGCTTCGGCGTATATAATCATCGATGTTAAGAAGTATGCCTTCTTTCCATTTGATGTTTGCATTGAACCGCATAGATCTGTATAAATATATTCCAGAGTATTTGATGATCTTATGTCTTTTATCCTCTTGTGACTGACGTTTGTCATCTTTCCTTTCTGACAACTGTCGCAAAATGTATCTTTTAAGTTCTTTGGGATAGTGACTTCCTCTAGTCCTCTTAATGAACCTTTCGATTGAATCATTTTTATCTTCTTAGAGGATATGTGTCCCAGTCTGGTATGCCACAATAAATATTTATTATGTTTCAGTTCATTGAAGTAATTGTTGGATCTCATATTAACCGGAAGGCACTTTATACAAGTTGTTAACTCTTGTTCCTATCATGAAAAGTTTACCTGTTGGATCCTTCAATACATGTTTATTGTCCCTTATATGTTGATCACAACCATGACCATCGAGTGCTCCTGCTGATATTAGGTTGACGGGTATCTTTGGCACATAGTACGTATTCGTCGGCTTAACAACTTGATCTTGGCCCTCTAATAAATAGATATTCTACAGAACATCTTTTCCTAGTGCTTGGATCGGTTCGTTTGAAGCGCCGTAAATTAAGATTGGTTCTTTGAGTTCCTCAAAAACGTCAAACCACTTCTTGTCATTGCAAATATTGTTGCTGCTGGCACTGTCTATGAACCACGTGGACTTGCGCTGAGTTTCTGACTTGTCCCCATACATAACTACTATTTCTGAAAAGTGCTTTTCACCTTGTGTTTTTCTGGAATATCTTTAGTATCTTTATCTTCAGATTTAATCTTTTTCTTACAATTTCTTGCTATGTGACCCCTCTAGCCACAATTATAACATGTTCTAGCTTCTTTCTTGACATTATACGTCTTCTTAGGTGGTATTGCAACTTCAGCCTTGAAGCTTTCATTGGTGCTGGCTTCTTCGGTTCTTATGTTGCTGTGCTTTCGCTTGTATTCTCGCAAAATAGTGTGTATGACCATTTCTGAGTTATAGTTGTTTTTCTCTTGTGACGACATGATATTTTGCATGCAGGAATCTTATTCCTTTGGAAGTACCGATAGCAGTAACCAGCTGACCTCATGGTCGGGTATAGAGCTACCTTTTGAAGTGATTTCATTCACTAGAAGCTTAACCTTAAGTATGTTATCTGGCAAGTGTACATCTGTCTGCAGTTTAGTCATCATGAATAAATCTCTCTTGAGATCTGTGACTTTCAAGTGGTCAACATCATTGTACTTGGTATCAATTTCCTTTAGTAACTTATGAGGGTCATCAATTTCCTGAATCAGCTTTCGGAACTTTTACTCCAGGGATTCATTAATTCTCCCTACTGCCTTCTGAGCTTTATTGAGGAGTTTGTACTTGATCGGCTGATCCTCCATCTTTTAATGTCATTCAATGGCGTGTTCGCAACGTCCCAAAGTCCATCTCGTTGTAGAGAATTGCGGATGTGAATTTTCCATCGCGTATAGTTCTCCCCGCTGAACTTAAGGATGACGCCTGCCATATTTCCTTATGACCTTCTTCTGACTTAAAAAAACTTTATTAATCTTAGAGATACCTTAATCTTAAATACTCTATCTTTGTCGAAGCCAACCTTTGGTGCTTATAACCTTTAACGCATAACATCGTTGGAGCTTTCAATTTTTAGTGCGTACAATCCTCGTCGCGTTCAATCTTTGGTGCGTACAATCTTGGTCGCGTTCAATCTTTGGTGCGCAGTGGAAGCAAGTTCATGGGTACATAACCTTTTTTTGTAGGGGATGAAATTAATTTTATTTTAAGATGTTGCCTTGTGTGGTATATCAGATAGTGAGGCTTCAAACCCTTCCATGAGAATGTGAAGGTATCGTCCGTGGATCGCTGACATAAATAAATAAAATAAATTCATTAACTTGTTTGCTCCAAGATTTTAACTTATGTACTTGAACTTTAAAGATATGAACTACGAGATCCAAAAATTAAACAAATCGAATGCGTTTAACAAAATTGCTATATTATCTTTTCAAAGATTACATTTCTTAACAGTTTATTCTTGAAACATAGTTGTACTTCAACCAATGTAAGTTAACATTTAAATTTAGAGTCACTTTGTATCTTGTACAGATTTTTCCTCGTTAATTAAAGTCCACAAATTAACGTTACTAAAGTTCTTTTAATTTAACAACAATTTTAACGTGCGGACAAATGGATAATACAATAAATAAAAAGCATACACGCACATAACTAATGAAAAAGGAATCACTGATCTGTTTTTGGTATTTTTGATACCGGGAATCCAGAACAGCTGTTTCAGAGTTCCTACTATTCATCAGCTGGATTCGCCCAGTATCTGACAGTCAGCGATGACACGAAACATATAACAAAAGCAAAGATGAACAAGAAAATGGCCCTTCATAACTAAAAACAACAATATATAAAACAAGAATAAAAAAGGGCTAAAATTTAATCCCCGCTAGACATTGCTAAGCTTAGAATGGATTAAATTGTAAAAAGAATACATTTAACAACAATTTTAACGTGCGGACAAATGGTTAATACAATAAATAAAAAGCGTACATGCACATAACTAATGAAAAAGGAATCACTGATCTGTTTTTGGTATTTTTCATACCGGGAATCCAGAACAGCTATTTCAGAGTTCCTACTCTTCATCAGCTGGATTCGCCCAGTATCTGACAGTCAGCAATTCCAAGAAACATAACAAAAGCAAAGATGAACAAGAAAATGGCCCTTCATAACTAAAAACAACAATATACAAAATAAGAATAAAAAAGGGCAAAAATTTAATCTCCGCTAGACATAGCTAAGCTTAGGATGGATTAAATTGTCAAAAGAATACATTTAACAACAATTTTTAACGTGCGGACAAATTCAATTCAATTCAATTCAATTCAATTTATTGCCAATAAAATATTACATGATAAGTGTTTACATAACATTTTGACAACCCAGTCGTCTTAAAGGAGGTCCCGTCGAGAAGACAAGTGGGCGTCTTGAGTAGGCAATTAACAAACGGGAAATAACAAAGGGAATACATAACTCAATAATGAGGAAAAATATTTACAAAAGAGAAAATAACTGAAATTTTAGCAAATATTTACATGCTTATTTTTGACAGAGAGGACATATTTAGGAATTATGGATACGCTGAATAAAGGGAACAGGAAGAGAGTAGGAATAGAGTGAGGGAATTGGCGGGTACAGAAGAGATAAGATAGGACAGAAAGAGAAAGGTGATGGGTGGAAAGAAGTCACTGATCTGAATCCAGCTGATGAAGAATAGGAACTCTGAAACAGCTGTTCTGGATTCCCGGTATCAAAAATACAAAAAACAGATCAGTGATTCCTTTTTCATAACTGTTGTTAAATGTATTCTTTTTACAATTTATTCCATCCTAAGCTTAGCTATGTCTAGCGGGGATTAAATTTTTGCCCTTTTTTATTCTTATTTTATATATTGTTGTTTTTAGTTATGAAGGGCCATTTTCTTTTTCATCTTTGCTTTTGTTATATGTTTCTTGGAATCGCTGACTGTCAGATACTGGGCGAATCCAGCTGATGAAGAGTAGGAACACTGAAACAGCTGTTCTGGATTCCCGGTATCAAAAATACCAAAAACAGATCAGTGATTCCTTTTTCATTAGTTAGGTGCGTGTATGCTTTTTATTTATTGTATTATCCATTTGTCATCAAACTAAAATTGCTGTTAAATGTATTCTTTTTACAATTTAATCCATCCTAAGCTTAGCTATGTCTAGCGGTTATTAAATTTTTGTCCTTTTTTATTCTTATTTTATATATTGTTGTTTTTAGTTATGAAGGGCCATTTTCTTGTTCATCTTTGCTTTTGTTATATGTTTCTTGGAATCGCTGACTGTCAGATACTGGGCGAATCCAGCTGATGAAGAGTAGGAAGTCTGAAACAGCTGTTCTGGACTCCCGGTATCAAAAATACCGCAAACAGATCAGTGATCCCTTTTTCATTAGTTATGTGCATGTATGCTTTTTATTTATTGTATTAAAGTTCTTTTAACTTTTAATCTTTCGATGTTACTTTGTAAACACAAACTGGTGATTCTACCGTGATTCGAAAGTTCATCAATAATTCCTGATTTTTACATGTCCCCGTTAGTAAATGTAACTTGGTCACTTACTTGCATTAATCCTTATGATTCTAATAAGATGTCTTCTTATTCATGATACGATTGGTTGACTCTAACGATTTATTCGTATCACCATGATGAGATCAATCATAGAATCTAATCTGGCGGATATCGAACGTCTCTCGATTCGAATTTGTACCAGTTTTCCTCTTCCTGGGAATCGTACAATTCTTGAAAATATCTCCCGATATTCTTCAAACGAGTTACGTGCGTAATAATGTTGAATTCCTGTGTGGTCTTCTTATCTTCTTTGAGTATCAGGCATCTTGCTCCAACATCAAACTATATCGTTCTTCGATTCAGCCATCTTTTTTTGATTCTTCTAATTCAGAGATTCGTCTTGTTGTTTTGTGTTTGGCTTTTACACCTTGCGTGCATTGTTGAAAAGCGTCGTACTTCGTACCGTTCAACATCTGCTGTTAACTACTTGTTGTCAATTGTTCACACTGTTTCTTGGTTGTTTTGCACTGGCAAATAATTGGTTCGCGAGTTTTAAATGTTCCTGTTTGAATTAGGCATGGAAATAAAACGCTTAAATATTTCCACTTCAAACTACAAAACCCAAGCGGTTTGGTGGGCGGACAATCCTACCTGACCTTTCACTGTTGCTGGCTTGAACACAGGAGTACCAGAGGTGTGCTCACCTTTAGACGATACGGTAGTTGGTATGATAACTGAAGCAGGATCAGTCTTCGTATCACTAGGCGTCTTTACAGTGCTGGGCGTTTCAACTGTACTAGAAGTAGTTGGAATTGGTGAATCTGATGAATCTGGTAAAGTTGGCGACATATTTGATGGCATCTGATGAGTAATATTATCAGAGATATGGTGTAAGTCCTTATGATTCCTCCTCAGGATAGAACCACGGTCGGTAGTAACAACAACAGATCTAGGCCTTTCATGCAATGAAGTCACTGTTCTTCCTTGCCAATCTCGATTACCTTGCTTCACTTTAACCTTGTCACCTGGTTTAAATTTTTCTGTACCACCTCTATTGCGATCAGCATAAGATTTCTGTTTATGACGAATTCTTCTCAGTTTTAATGAAGTACTGCATGGAACATCAGGTGTTGCTCTTATTAATGGCAATAGAGTTCTGGTTGGTCTTCCAAACATACGCGTAGCAGATGAATTAAGTTCATTACGGGATGTACTTCTTAAATTTAAAAGTGATAAAATAACATCAGAATTATCTTTATGGCACTTACGAAGTAAATTTTTAACAGTCTGTACAATGCGTTCTGCGAGTCCATTGGATTCAGGGTGTCCCGGACTGGAGGTAACTTGTTCAAAGTCCCAATTATTAGAGACTTTTTTAAACACTGACGATGAGAATTGAGGTCCATTGTCTGACATAACTTCTTCTGGTATCCAAATAAACAGAACCACTTTTTACACTGTTGCACCACTGATTCAGAGTTGGTCTGTTGAAGCTGCACAAAATCGAAAAAATCCTGAATAACTATCCACTATAATCAGGTAATTCTTCCCTTTGAACTCAAACAAGTCTGTGGCAACAATCTGCCAAGGAATTTCAGGAATTCGATGAAGTAGAATTCTTTCTTTAACATTGTTTCGTTGCGTGGCTTCATATGCGGAACATTTGTGTACGAACTCAGTAATGTCTCACGTCATGTTGTTCCAAAAAACTGCATCTCTAACTCGTTGTAAACAACTTTGTATACCTAAGTGTCCTTGATATACTATCTTTAAATATTTATTGTGCAGAGTTTTAGGTATTAGAGGTCGATCATGTGTAACAAGTGAGTCATCATGATAACTTAATTGATCTCTGTAATTCCAATACTTTTGTAAGTGATCTGGCAAACCTGTACTGTTTGTAGGCCACCCTTTATGTATTATTTGTTTCAAATCATTCAGTTCTGTATCAGCTAACGTAGCTTCACGTAATTCTTTTAATGCTCTAGTAAACAATGGCGAGAGCAGATTAACTGCCAAATCATAGTCTTCTAACTCCTTGCCTTTTGTCTCAATACAATCTCGACTAAGTGTATCAGGTATAGATATTTGCTTTCCGGGCTTATACACAATATTCGGAGAATAAGAAAGTACATCAAACAAAATTTTGTGAAGCTTTAACTGTGCAGACATCACCATCGTTTTATCAATAGCTTCTAGAGGTTTATGATCTGTTTCCACTATAAGTTGTTTTCCATAAACATACTCATGGAACCAAAACGAATTGCTAGAGCTTCTTTTTTGATTTGCGGGTAATTTACTTGTGCTTTATTAAGAGACTGTGTAGCATATGCAGTAGGTCTGCCATTCTGAAGAATGACTGCACCAACAGCTGCTGAACTGGCATCTACTAATAAAGAGACAGGAGAATTTACATCATAAAAAGCTAACACCGGTGGTGACTTAAGAACTTTCTTGACTCAACAAACAGCATCGTGATGCTCTTCAGTCCAGTACCACTCTGTATCTTTCAAGAGTAATTTCCTCAAAGGAGCAGTCAATGCCGAATAGTTTGGAATAAATTTTGCTAAATAATTTACCATTCCCAACAGATGTTGCAATGACTTCACATCTTTTGGTGTTTCAAGTTTATCAATGGCATTAACCTTGTCTTCATCAATTTCTATACCATTAGGCGTGACGAGGTGTCCTAGAAATTTAATTCGTTGTACATAAAACGCACACTTACCACGATTAAGTCGAACTCCAGCATTGAAAAGCTTCTTCACAATTCGCACAGTAAGTTTCTTTATCTCATCTAAGTATCTGCAAATACAATAATATCATCCATAGAGTTAATGGCGTTCGTTTCTCCTTCCAATAACGTACTGGTTATTTGTTGAAATACTTCGGGAGCTGATGCAATGCCAAATGGTAGTCTATTGATTGTATACCTGCCCCAAGATGTGTTAATCGCTAAGTATTTTTTTAATACGTTCTGATACCGGAATCTGCCAAAATCCCTTTTTGCAATCAAGAGAAAAATATTTAGAATTTGTCATTCTAGCTGCGATCTCTTTGATATGCGGGCAGTGACGACGTAAAATTTGTTTATTTAGGTCACTCGGATCCAGGCATATTCTAATATTGCCCTTCTGTTGAACAACAACTATCGGACTTACTGCAGGTGCTGGCTCTCTAATTGGCCGAATAACATCTAATTGGACCATCCGATCAAGTTCTCTTTTGACTTGTGATCGCAATGCATATGGTATGCTTCGTGGGGGATGCACTACGAACTTTGGATTCTCTATAAAGTCAATGTCATAAACAAAAGTGTTAATTTTACCCAGACCTTCAAATACTGCTTTGGTATCTCTGACTGAATATAGGATGATTGCACTCTAACTATCAATCCAGATTCCATGCAAGTTTTGTATCCCAATATCGGAGTTACATCTTGATCTACGACTAACAAAACTAGTGTTTTTTAGCAATTACACAATTGACTTTAATTTCTCCCATGACATTTAATTTGCTACTGTAAAAAGTGATAAGTCGTCTTATCTTCGAAGGCGTAATAGAAACATTAATACTGCGAGCTAATTTACTACTTATAACATCACATTGGGCACCAGTATCTAGTTTCACCCTGACTATTAAGCCTTTTCCAAAATGTAAACCATATAAACCATCGGAAGTTCCTTTGTTATTGACCTGTTCAACGTACAAATGTTTCTCTACGACAATTTCCTCAGTCGTCTTTCTATTTGTTTTCGTTCGGCAACAAGACGCAAAATGACCTTTGAGATTACATTTATTACACGTCTTATTAAAAGCTATACAATGCCTTGCTTTATGCTTGGTACCACATCTTCGAATGTTAAATTTTCTTTCTTTCTCTGACTTATTAGCAATTTTTTTTAGAAAGTTTATTTACAAGATGTGCATGACTATCTGTATCTTTTCATAGCACTAACCTGTCGGCTGGCAACTTCACAGTTACGACAGATTAAAATTACCCTACTCAGATGTAATTTATGTTCAGCTAATAATTTCTCGGACTAGACCACTAAAGACTCCACCAACGATTTTATCGCGTAGCATTCTGTTCTATAATGTACCATAATTACATGGTTTGATTAATGTTTGAGCTTTAGTCAAATATTCATCAAAAGTTTCACTTTCATTTTGTTTTAGCTGATAATGGAATAACGACGAAGAATAGGACTCATTTGGTTTCGGAGCAAACTTTTCCTCAAATTTATTCTTGGTCACTGCTGAGTTTAGTTTATCATCTTCTGATAACTCAAAAGTATTTTATATTGCCATTGCTTCCGACCCTATAGCTGTAAGAAATGATGCTACCTGCTTACTTGGAGAGCGAAGACCAAATCAACTGCTGTTGCCCAAAATTCAAATTGTTGTATCCACAATTTCCATGTTTTATCCATACTTTCCGATGATATTTTCAACGGCGACGGCGAACGTAAGCCAGACACAACGGAATCTTGCATCATGACGGTTAGGCTTATTCCATACGGCTTCTCAATTGAAGTTTTCGATTCAGCTTTATTCTCCCAAAACAAACTTTTACTTCTGACACCATGTAATGTCTTTTTGTAACGTTAAGACATTTGTGTTAAAAAATAACATTAAAAAAGTATAATGTAAGTTTTAATAACAACACAATTTAATGTGATATGTCTGGAGATTACATCTCTCGAATCACTATGGTAACACACGAGTGTGCGTAACAATAATAACAATAATCTTATACGCATTGATGACGTTACAAAAAGTAATAACGATCTAAAATTTAAATAAAAGTAATAATGAAGTAAAATTTAAAAAAGAATTAGAAACACATGGAGAGTTAAAATTAAAAGATATCAAATTGATAAAAAATAACAAAAAAATTGTCAAGGAGCATTACAAAAAAGATTTCCAAAGTGATCACATTTTAAATTATCATTCAGGTCACAAAACTCATATCAAGAAGAATATAATAGAAAATTATATAAGAAGATTAGATTGCAACACCAGTTATGTAGATGTGTACAAAGAAAAAATAAATGACGTGACTACTCTTCTGAAGAAAAATAACTATCCAGATAAGTTTAGAAAAGACCAAATTATATCTTACAATATGTTCAAAATTAAAGAAATGAATTAATTTGAAAATAGGGTTTTCAGCCGTTAACTTAATGAAAATAGTTTTTTGTTACAAAAATTATATAAATCATTCAATATTAATGTTGGCATTAGATATAGAAATAAAATTAAAAATTTATTTTGTAAGAAAATCAATCAGCATGAAAATCAAAATGAAATGGGTTTGGTTTCTAAAGTTGTTTGCAAAACTTGCAGGAATTTTTACGTAGGCGAGACAAAAAGGACGCTAGCGGAACGGGTTTCTGAGCACGGAAGAGCCCTAAAAAATAAAAACGTGGATATTTCCGACGTAGCATACCATTGTTTACAAAAAGGTCATGTTATGAACACAAATGTAAAAATTATCTATAAAGAAACTCAATTAAAATTGAGAAAAATTTTAGAAAGTTGCATTATTAAAAATTCTAAAAGTAAGAACTCCAATAGATACGAAGGAGCCTTCGTAGACCATACTATTATTATGCTTATTAAGGATTATATAAGTAAAAGAAGTTTAACGTGCCGGAATAATTCAAAGTTAGGTATCAAACCACGGCACTTAGCTAAAGTTAGGATTTCTTCGGTGGGAGGTCCCATTCTCGGGTGCGAGAAGCGGGATACTAACACCTTGCGCGCCTTCTGAGTTGTCATCAGGGGAGTTTGGCTGGCTGAGGAGTCCTAATGAGGACGAAACGGTCCGTCCCAGTCTCTTCCCGATGACAACTCAAGGTGCGAATCCTAACTTTAGCTAAGTGCCGTGGTTTGATACCTAACTTTGATTATATAAGTTTTGATGCCCAAAAAATAGCAACTTTTGAAGATTTAAATTATTAATAATATATTTGATTGATTAATTAGTAATTATTGTTAATTTTTATTAATACAATTGACATCTATTTATGCTAACTTATTGTAACAAGAATTGAATTTGTTGATGTTTCATGCCTTTGAATTTTGTTCTACTATTCTATCTGTTTTTGTTTGTTAATTTATTCTAATTTTTGCTTCATGACTTGAAAAAAGGAATGTGTACAATTCCTGAAAATTTTTCTTTTAGTATTTAAGAAATCTTTTAAATATTTGTGTGATGTGTAGAAGAGATTTTCATATTTGTCTGACATATTTGAGATGGAAAGAAGGAAGATCGTTGAAGAATTATAGTTTCAATTTTTCAAATACTTTGTAATAAGGCTTTATTAATTGGATATAGAATTATAGACAAAATTTAATATGTATAAAGTAATGAGGATCTAACTAAAAAGCCAACAAACAGAGTATAGGATAAAAAAAAATTAATACATTGAAAACGACATGTTTCAATCTGATCAAGCTGAACTTTTTCAAGTAAAGATTTCAAGGTGCCCGGTGATTAAATACAGTATATGGAATTATTTCGAAGAAGCCAATAGGATGGGGATCGGCAAGTGATCGGAATTCACGCGTCTTAAGCAATTAAAATTTAACAAAGATATTGTTGCCATTAATGCTGATAAAGGGGGTAGAATAGATTAGATTAGAATGTGGTGAATGTGGAGGTCTGGAAGCCAAGCACCGCGACCAGGAGATCTATTGTGCTAAACCCACAGAAATGAGAACAGATGAGAGAAAGACTAAGAAATTATGGTGGTGGCTGCAGGGAAAATGGGAGAACCCCGAGAAAACCTGTCCGGTGCGGATCGTCCACCATCACGAAACCCACATGAGAACCGAATCCGGGACTTAGACGTGAAAGGGCCAATGTAGTTTCTTCCAGTCAGTACATTTCCATGGGTTTGGAATTTCTAACTGCTACTGAGGGAGTCGATTCCTTCTCTGATTAAGAAAAATCTGTATTAAATTACATCAAGAAAATTGCCAGGGAACTTTTGCAGAATGCTCTCATTTCAAACTATTTTGCAGATAAATTAAAAGATAAATACTTAAATGTATCCACTCTTTGTGTCGTGCCTAAAGTGCATAAGATCAAAGACGGGTCTGGTCTTTATCCGATTAAATCTATTGTAAATTGTTCTTTTTCTGATATCTATCTGCTGTCTACCCTTATTTTCAATAACTTCATTCAATTGCGAATTATTTCCAGTTTTGGAGTTAGCAGTAGCATCGAGCTGATTTATAAGATTAAAAATTGATCTTATTTTCATTCTTATTCATGTTTTTCTATGGATAGGGATGCACTATTCACTTCCATCACCCTTGACCTCATTTTAAAAACCTTTTAGCATTTTCAATCTAAATATTTTAATTACTTTATTAATACAAACCAACATTATAAATTACTTCCCCTGATCTAAGCATTATTTCTGTTACAATTTTTTAAGTTTAATGATATCTTCTATAAAATGTTCATTTGCTGATTCATGGGCCTTTCAGCCTCTGCCATTTTGGCTGAATTCTGCATGATTTTTATTGATGACACCGCTTTTCAAATTTGTAAAAATTTGTTCGGCATGCTGAACTACCCATTCCCCAGTACTGCTGTTATGTTGACGACATGCTGTTTTATATAGTGATTCCTTCATTCAACTTCGATTATTGGCCATTATCGTAGATTATCACCCTAATATCAACTACAAACTAGAGCATGAAACTAATAACTTTAATTACTAGAATTGATTCTCAATTCACTACAAAGGTACATCGCAAGCCATTGTCTTCTGATATCACGCTTAATTTCTTTTCATCATGTCCTTTTTCTTTTAAAATCACATCGTCAACATGGCATTTGTCATGTATTTCTATTCCCTTCAATCAGTCTTTATTTTCATTACTGACTAAATAGTTACCGACCAACATCAGATTGACTTCTCCTACATCTGGTACCCTTTCCTTTTCCATTAATGCCGCTGATTCTCTTCCCTTCTGAGAACTCAAATGTGTCATTTACATCATAACTTATATATTTCTTCTTATGATATTGTATAGAAAATGACTCAAAAAATTCAACTTCTTTTCATATCTATCTATATTTCGTTCTGATTAGGGGACTTCTTTAGGAATACCAAATAAAATACAAGATAAAAAGAAAGAGAAAACCTTCCTCTTTCTAGTAAACACAAATGAAAATAAACAAAGTAATCTTAAACA
>JAFIDM010106211.1:134982-159556 GCA_023159025.1 Thereuonema tuberculata | reverse complement strand
ACAAGGCCAGAAAATGATATAATAAATTCATGAGTTATATTTGTCTCTCATAAACAAATTTTATACATTTAAAACGTATATGCTCAATTGTATCTTGTTCTCCAAATTCACAAAAGACACTATGGGGAAGATTGAATTTGGCTAGATAAGCATTACAATTTTTGTTTCCTATAAGAATTTGTCCCATAGCAAAATTAAAGTCATCCATAGGAAAGGTTAGGTAGTGATAAATAGTTGGGAATAATTTCTTGGATGTATGACCCTTCGTGGATTGTTCTCATCTCTTGTTCCATTTCTCATAAAGCATTGGACATTGGACATAGAAAGTTTAGTGGGAAAAGGTTGATAAGTAATTACCAAGTTGTTATCAGTATCTGCAAGTTTTGCCTCTTTATCATCTTCTTCATTCTCTTTATATCGCGAATGTCCTGGGACAGAGTAAAAGGTTATGTTGTTATCTAGACAGTGAGAGTTTATGGATTTCATATAAATATGTTACCTTACTGTTTATGTTTAGGAGTGCTTGAATGGAAAATTGGAGCTTTTTCAATTAGTTCTGGCTTCCTTCGGCAGTACAGGAGTTTTTCCAAGAAGCTATATTTTTTTCTATCTAGTTCAAGCATATAATCCCTTTTGAGAAGTCTATATTCAATTTTTCTACTAGTTCTAAGGTCAGGATTTCTTTGTCTTTGAAAGCATCTCCTAGATCTGTTGACCTGTTTGCAAAATATGGCTAATACATTAGTCCACCATGGGGCAGCTTTTCTATCTGATTTTTTTGAATTTGAATCTGCTGCATCTTTAAATATTTTTGTTAGTTGAAAAGTATACTGATAAGTATCATTTGAGTTGGTTAAATCCTGATGTTTGTTCAGTGTATTAATTTTAATTATTAACTGGTTTTGATAAATATTTCAATTTGCTTTTGTTAGAATATAGTTTCTATCTGTGGTTTCATACGTATTTAGGTTTGTATTTACTAAAAATGTAATGGCAGCATAGTCAGAGGACATTTCTTCTTCCATAATTTCTCAATGTTTTCCTGCCAACGTAAGATCAATTGTACTCTCCCACTTTGTTGGTTTATAAGTAGGTCTTTCTTTGTCATTTTCAATATTTAAGTGTTGGGTTATTATATCATCTTCAAAAATTCTACCACGATCATTATCAATTCTATCATACCATGATGTGCTTCTAGCATTAGAATCTACTCCAATAATAAGGTTGTTTTTGGAAATGTTACCTAAAAGTGTTTGTAAGTCACTTCCAATGCCTATAATGTCAAATGAAGGTTTACAATAAATTGAAGAGATATATGTTATTTTATTGAAAATGACAAAAAATGGTTGTGCACCACCCATTGGTCATATATTGTTGAAATGCAACTGATAATTGAGGATTACTAATAATACAAGTTAAAGGTTTACTTACAGTACAATGTTTTATTCTGTAATTTGATGGGAAACTAACAACTTTATCATTACAGTTATAAGGTTCTTGTCACAGAGCTACATAAAATTTATTGTTGTTTTAGAATTTAACTACATTGCATGTCACTGCTCTGCAGTGATGCATATTTAGTTGTAACATATTTAGATCACAAGTTGTATCTATAGTTCCCATAATCCATATTAGCAATGAGTTTCTCTTTTACCTTCAAGGCTGTTGGGCATTTTGGATCTGTTAATCTATGATTTATTTCTGCATTCATTATATTGAATCTCTTAGACCACTTGATACAGTTAACACATTTGATATTGGATTTGTGTTTTACTTTGCATTCCTTGTAACAATGACCTTCTTCACCACAATGAGTGCAAGCAGGTTGGACTATAGTACTGAATTTTACCAAATACAATAAATATTAACCTTATTTATGAAAACCCATACTGTAAAACAAATGATTCAAATACATTGCCACAGTAACAATGGCAATCTATCTCCGTACATTTTAGTTTAGTCATCTTTCTGAGAAGAAAACTTATCATACTGATAAGTATTCAATGAATGATTAAAATTATTGTATTCGCATTAAAATAAATACAATTCTTGTTCCTAAATGCCAATGTATGCTGTGCCATCCTTCTCTTTAACTATTGGCGCATTTCCTCAATTTATTTATTTTCATGGCAGTGGATAGCATTTACCAATTTTTGTTCTTGTCAACAATATAATTTCAGTGTATTTTGTGTTGGCTTCTAGTAAGCTAATTGTTAAATAATAATTGTTTATCTTTCAATATATTACTATTAATATTTGTTATGATTATGAATGAATCAAATTGTCTATCAGCAAATTTTGAAAGAATTACTGTAAGTGTTCGTTGAGTAAAGCATAGTTATATATATTTACACCTATTATAGTAATAAGTAGAAAATTTAACATTGATTGGATTAATACAATTTGTTAATATTGCCTTTTCTTTATATTGGAAAACAAAAATACTTATTTATGAAAATATTGAAAAGAATTCCTTTTGCATTACAAACATGGTTTATTTTCGTGAATATACAGGAAAGTTTGCACATTCAATTAATATTAAATTACATTGATTTTTTGGTCATATCATCTTGCATTCATCGTGATAGCCTGAAAAAAAAAGGAAAATCAGAAATTATGAATATATTTGAAACAAAGAAAAACCTTTAATCATTCCATGTCATAGGTTTTTCATGTTTAGACAGCTCCTGATAAATCATCTTCAATTTATCTTCAAGTCACACTGTAAACAGAAAAATGTCATCCTGTCTTGCTTTGCCCATTAATGAAGCAGAAGGTACTTGTTCGTATATTTACCTTAGAAATTGTACTAAGCATACAGTACACATTACTTTTTTCTATGCTTTTATTGTGACATCCATAAACAAGTTTGAAGGTTGGATGATCAGACTCTTCTATCGTACATTTGAAAATAATCAAATGCAACTTCCTATTTGTGGTTACCTCAAGTAATGTTTTGAGAAGTTACTAAAGCATGTCAAAAGTGATTCATTTTCACTGATAGAAGCATAAATAGCACAGCAATAATGAGAAAAAGGAAGAGAAGTGGATATGTGGCAGAGCCTTGTCTGTTGGAAACATACATACTGTGCTAATAAGAAACATTACAGTACATTAAAGAGAAGAGAAAAAATTATATAAGAAAATAATACATACTACTATATGTGAAAAAATTAATGTATCTCCTAACATAAAATAGTTGTAAGAAATTACTAAAAATTGTGGAAATAATGAATCCAAAAAAATTAATACAAACTGTATATTTAGAAAATATAAGAAATCTTTGTGTAAATGTTTTATTCCTATGTTTGTAAATAAAAGTCAACTTTAAACTTAACTGTAGTTACAAAAGTCAGATTGTTAAAATTAAAAACAATAAGTGTTCAAATGTTTGGAACATTTACAGTTTTATATGTATAATATACAATAATGAGAACTTATAATTCATAATTTGTAGCAGTTAAAGCAATATACATCACTCATTATTATATTTACATTTGGAATAAGTTGTCAATGTAGCAGATAATGCAATAAAAGTTATATCAATGTTTTTATATTAACACAGTATTCTCATATATATTCTTTACTACTTTTCTGTAAGCTACCACGATAACAATCTACATAGAGATTCAATAAGAACCTTGTAGGACTGAAATTGTAAATAATAAGTAAATAAAAAACTTTGTTTTAATACCATACCAAATATTTACAAAAATTTACATTGCATAGAACGAAAGGCCTTCCTTACTTGACATCCTTTTCATTGTCTAAACAAAAAAAAAAATAAAACTGGCATTAGAAACGTTAAGTGCTTATACATATTACATAATTTGTAGTAGGTATATTTTCAATCAAAACTTAATAAGTATTTGGGAATGTAAAAACAAATATTATAGACATTCATCATAAATGATATTTTGTAATACAATCAATAGATAATAACTGATAGATGTTAATTTTTGTTTCTGCGTTTTCAGGGTTTTAGATCTAAAATTACTTCTCTCAGTGAATATAATTTATGATTTATTTTTGTGTTTCTTCTTTATATAATGTTTTAGTACTGTTATCATTGTAACCTTCAAAAATTCCCAGCAAAAACAAAACAGGTTGTTAAAAAACAGTCAAGTAGAACTTAATCGTTGTATCAACACAATAAAAAAAAAATATACTAATGAGAAAAAATATACTTCTTAATGACAACATGTATTAAGAATAAAATGATAAAAAGAACAACAATTTAAAAAGAAAATATTTAAATAAAAGGATTTTGGGTACGGATTTTTCTTCAGGATTTATAATAGCAGTGAATTTGCTATAAAAATTAGATAAAAAAATATTAAAACTTGTTACTTAGCTGTTAATTTTTTTTCAAAAAGAAATATCATTTAATGAAATTTAAAAAGGATAATTTTGCTAATTTTTTGCTCGATGTTTATTTGCGTTTTGCATGGAAGACATCAGAACTCAATACCAGGACATCGACTTTGAAGATCCACTCAGGATTCTTTACTTCTCCGACTAATATAGGTATCACGAACACTATTCCATGCTTTAATGCAGTCGGAATTATAACATAAATGACGTAAACATTAATTTCCTGACCGCTTTTTCATTTCGATGATATTCGATTCGATTACAAGGAATAAAAATAAATGCAGTCCTAACTGGTTTTATTAGTTGTTGGCTCATTTTTAACCATGCTTTGTCTCTCTGTACCTTCATTTTGTAATTTTCGGAACCAAAAGCATAAACCTCTGGATACTAATGGGATAACGAAATGAACTTGGAAATTGGAATTCGCCATCTTGAAACGAAGAAAGTTGTATATTTCCCGCCAACTAGCACACCTGCGTTGTGATTGGTTGACGTTCATCCAAACGAAGCATTCTGATTGGTGACTGACAGCAAATTCAGACAACGCCGACAGCAACCTAAGAGCTCGTTGAAGATAGCCATACAGTGTCGGAAGACGGGAGGATGACGTCACAACTCGACATACAAGCTTCCCGTATCGACGAAATGACGTCATTTCTCCGTTTTTACGGACACGTTGAGGTCCCCGTATCTTAATGCACGCCACCCTTTACACTCAACGACTGTAACAAAACAAGTGCAATTTTTTATCGTCAACGGGATTCTAAAGGTTGTTCAGAATTATTCCGCCAATGTAAGGAAAAGTTTTCAAAGGGCTACATGATCATGACTGATTACAGCTGTCAGGGAAAGTTGCCTTTGTGAAAAATTGCTGAACAGGCAATGGTTATGTGACATATTATTAGGAAAACATCTTAGAACCATTGTAGTTCAGTGATATTCCAGCACTGTACAGTATTGCGTCGTCTGAAGTATGGGTCCATCAGGACAAAGCGTCGAGTCATACCGCTCGAACTACAATGTCCTACATGTCACAATTGGCCAACAAAACAGGAATTCGATAATTCCGTTGAGTTCGATCCTAGTGAAATCACATGATGCTTCCCTGCGTCTTTGGGGATTAATGTCTAGTGAGGCTTTGGTCTGTTGAAACAGGCATTAGAAACCGATGAACTCGAACTGTGGCTGGTTTATGGGAAACCTGTCAGGAGGAGTGGAACAAGATCCCTCTTGCCAGACTGCAGCAGAGCTTACTCCAATGCAAACTACGATGTAGGGCCATTCATCGAATGCAGGGCAGACAAATAGAGCACAACAGATGGTGGTATCGCAATTTCTCATAACAGCAAATTCGTTTTCATAAACATGGTCCAACCCTTCGTAGCTATCCTCAGACGTCACCTAGTAATTACCTATTCCACACACTCTGAAGTAAAAACTAGTTATCGGAATGGCACCAAATATGCATAATGACGCCATGGGAAGGACATTCATTGAGAAAAAAATATAGTTCGAAAAATCACCACGGGGGGGGGGGGGGCATTTGTAGGTGTGTATGCTGACAATGACAATGCAGTATAAAGTTGATACGGCTTTAGTCTTGTCAGAAGATAGTTATTTTAGTTGTGAAGTAGCTGCAGTTGTTATATAATTATTGTATTATTGATATATATGATTAAGTTTTTGCAATGTTAATTATATTATTAATTACTGTGGATCTAAAATATCCTTAAATACTATTTCTCAAAGGTGTGTTTGTGTCGGTACGCCCTATCTCTCTTAATACTTCATCAAAATCAATGATTGAGACATCATTTTGAAGATTACATTCACCGCTAATGACGAAAAATTAACAAAGTGTTGAAAATTAATGTTTTTATTAAAAAAAAAACTTTATTTTAAAAACCTTTTTCTAAAAATGTAGACGCACTTTAACAGAAGCGACTTATCTCTCGAAAGCGAAACAACATTTCAAATGATGCTATAGCGAGGTAAATTATAAATATATCCTATTTTGAATAAAAATGCATTTTAAAATGATATTTCATCGTTTATTTAATAAGAACAGATAAAAAAACAAACAAAATTTATATTTTAATAAAAATAAACCATTTATTGCAATTAAAAATATAAAACTTTCTCAACTTCTTATATTTTATATCTCAAAGGCGTTTTTTTATCTTCCTTCAAACTTCATCAAAATCAAGGATTGAGATAACATTTTGAACATTATGTTCACCGCTAATGACGAAAAATAAACAAAGTGTTTAAAATTAATGTTTTCATTAAAAAACTTTATTTTAAAAACCTTTTTAAAAAAATATAAAAGGCAACATCTATTGACAATGAATTCATTTATTTATTTTTACATTACCATTCGGTGACTGGATATCATGCGAATTATTTGCACGGGTCAACCTTTTTGTAAAAATGTAGAAGGCGCCATCTATTGACAATGAGTTTAACTAACATGCACGGCAGCTTTGGAGTTATTTATTTCTCAAAGGTGGGGTTTTTTTGCGAATTATTCCCACTGGTCAACTAGTGTTTATGTTAATTATGTAATCATAAAATCTGAACTTAACAGTGATAAAACAGAAGAAATCCATTGAAACCTTACTTTTAATTTTCAGTATCATTTACTGTTTTTTTGTATATATATTTCTTGAAACGTGTAAGGTTATAAATCAAATTCCTCTATTGTTGTTTGTGCTTATGATTTAATTCGGTGACAAAAACGTGTACTCGAATTTTTATTGAAAAATTTCTTATTTACATTAAAATCTTGTTTAACCGAATTTGATGGGACCGCACCCATTTTGGATAAACAAAATTTTGGTTAATTCGGAATATATTGTATTAAACATGAACTGTACAGCTTATAAATATTGATTACATTAATACTTACGTATATTAATATTACTCATCGAGTTAAAGTTACATGATCGCTTCTGTTCGCTGTTAAATATTGATTATAACGACCGAAAAATGTTTTTGTGTATTTTTAAAATTCTAAAAACTTTAAGAAATGCACTATGGAACCAACCCACATGCCAAGTTTCAAGTTTATAGCAAGTTGGAAAATATGCTAAACATTTCTAATAGATAAATGCACATCGACAATTTCCTATTTACATTGTAGATGTATGGATTCCTTTTCTGCTTAAATTCTGGTTAATTAAAACTGGGATTAAATAATTAAAAGAGATGAAATTGAATAATAATGGAAATGAGAAAGAAGGAAGAAGGTTACACAACAAAGTCATATATATATTATCAGTGAATTTCTTATATGAAAACTAGGCCATTACCCGTGTGCAGATTGATCAATATAGATATTTGAAGAAAAGATATGTTGAGATAGATGTTTATTGATATTAATTAAGAATGAAGATCGTAGCTAGTATACGAAATTCTTGGCGACGAATTGATGGGACTATTCTTTCGAGTGAAGATAACCAAATTCTGATGACTTGTGACTCAAAGGCATAAAGTTGTGCGTGAGTGAAGACAACGTTCTGCAAATAGATGGCAATTTTATTTAGAGTCTGTCCTTGAGATTTATTGATAAACATCGTGTAAGAAGGCCTGATCGGAAATTGCTTTCTTGTGAAAATGAATAGAAGAAGCTTATGGCTTGTTTCCATAGACATCCTATGGATGAAAACAAAATCTCCTTTGTGAGTTCTTGTCATAATTTCGGCTTCTATGAGATCATTATCGAATGAACGGTATTTAAGTTGAGCTCCGTTGCATTGTTCAAACTTGGGATTGATCAACATTACTGGAGATCCAATCTTCAATGACAAACGATGATGGGGAATACCGCTGGGATTCAATAAGTTCAGATATTCAGGCGAATAGAGATGTTCGTGTTGTGGATTATCAGAAGTGTCAATTTTATTCTCACTTTCATACTCTCTAGTCTGACGTTGTATTCTTTGACTTATCATTCGATTGATGTTATCGACACTCTCGTTCTTTGTAGTTAGAATTATCCATTCATTGATTTTAGGTAAGATATTTTTTCTATGAGCTGGTTGAATTGTTCTATTTTGCTGCAAAGATTATTAGGCAATGTTGTCCTTCCTTCTTTATGTGGTTCTCGATTATCTCCGATTGTGAGCAAATGTTCGGCAAAATTTCTCTGATTCTGGTCATCTTGGTTGATGAGCCGCATAATATCGTAAGTTTCTAAACTTTGGTTCCAGGTATTTGAGCTCCAAATCCTGTTTTTCAGTAATGTACCTAATAGAAATACTGCTTCTTTCGTTGTTGACCACTCTTTTTTTATTCCAATTGATACTGTTCAGTGGTTTTTAAGTTACATTAGTGATTTTTAGTATTCTATCTAATAGAAGTACTGCTTCTTTCTTTTATGACTCTCAATTTTATTCTAATTGATACTTTTCAGTGACTTTTGAGTTACAAATATTGATGGTTTTTGAGTTACTAATAGTGATTTTTCAGTATTCTACCTAATGAAGGACTGTTTTTTTATTGCTTAACTTTTTTTTTATTTCATTATCTGCCGTGTACATGCGCTTATTTTTCAATATCACATAGAATTTGGTTAAGTAAGAATATTTAAAATATTGCAACGTTTCGGCAATTATAGTTCTAATTGTTATTTTCGAATTACAAATAAACTAAAGGATGTAAAATAAATAAAAAATCTTGAAATTAAAAAAAAAATGTTTGAATACATTCCTTATTGTTGGGGGAAGGGGAAGGAGAGATAAGTCAAAAAACAATATGAAGAGAGTTGTAGTCCTTATGGCCTAATGGATAAGATGTCTGACTTCGGATCAAAATGTTGCAGGTTCGATTCCTATCGTGGATGTTTCATTGTAAAAATTAATTCTATTTTCCAATCTCACAGAAAATTGCGCCGGACAGACAGAGAAATAAAAGATTTTAGTAATATAGATATGAAATCTTCATTGATAAATTTTGTAATCCCTCTTTAAAACCTAATAAATATCTCTTGGTGGAGAACTTATTCAGTAATAACTGAGAATACTTTCTTATATAGTTATCGTTTCCGAAAATATAAAGGTCTTAGATTTTGTCGCTCTGGCAGTTCGTCTGCTTTAACTTCAATTATAGCTTATTGGAAATCATTATGAAAAGAGATGAGAAAAAAATACGAGTTAAGGTCTGCTATCACTCTCTGTTTCAAAGAAAGTTGTTGAAAATGAACCATGTATGGAGTCTCTTTTTTTTCGTGTACACTATGAAATCAGTATTTGACTTGTTCTTCTTTTTAACTGTAGTTCATCGTTTGCCATTCCAAGAGAGCGGTACAGTGATTCTTGTAGAAGTTCAACGAAAGAATGATGGGTAAGTTCCATTTTTGTTTCTCTTACATTATGTCTGTCGCTAAACATCGTAGTAGGCACTAAAGAAGCCCTAATTGGAATGTTATTAATATTTTTTTTCCATTCTTCTTACCAATCTTTCTGTCAACAGGTCTAGCTTCAAGAACCCTTTTCAGTAAAATGAAACCACAGAATTTCCAGGGAGGTGCATTTGGTGATTTCATATTTATAGAACTGTACAGAATGACCAGAGCCCCTTTTTAGAGCTTATCAGTTCATGTAAGCCATGTTCATCTTGTTACGCGAGATGATCATTTAGGTGGATGTAAATATTCTCACCATATAGTCTCAATATTTTAGTATAGCATGATAATTTCAAAATGCTATTTCGGTAGAATGTAGAGTTAACATTCACAGACACTGTATGCAGTGCTAATCATCTCCAATAGTTGTAACAAACCATTATTAGGAACCCTTTGGAAAAAGTTTTTGACACTGACAGAACCTTTCCATCATTTGTAATTTGGAAAAAAAAGGCAGTGCTTGTTATAATAGCCAGACTTTATTAAAGTTTATAATACTTTTTACTTTTCAACTACCATAACCTTTCACACAGCTTAATAATTCTATTCTCTGCAATTTGACTGTGTTAAATTGAGATCTTTGGTTTATGATATTGTAGAAGACTTAGATTCTAATAAATCATTAATCCAACTGTTACGTAATGCTTCTTTCAGTATTTGGGTTCTCTTTAATCACTATTTGCTTACCTTTCAAACAATGATGGAAGAATAGTTAATGGGTCTTTAATGTGATGTCCTAGGGATGATGCATTGAATGATGTCGAGCCTAATTGGCTTCCTTTTACTCTTTATAATCGTAATTATTGATTACTCTGTGACCTTACAATATCGTTGTTTACATATTGTAATTCAAATGAAATACAAAATTTTGCTTCTGAAAGAATAATATGTGGATTTTCCAACCCATGAAGGTCACATTTTTGACCGCAAATAACATTCCAAAGCAAAACAATGCTGTGCCGTTTTTACATGTCGAGCCGATCGGATGATATGCAGGAGGTAAAGCACATTTGCCCAATCATTCTTATATTGCCGGGACAATCTTTCGTCAATAACTAAAATTATTATCCTATCATACATCCAAACAAAAAATATCTGTTATTGCCAATTATCTCTTTTAAGAAATATAGATTATGAAATGCTAACAAAATATAAAAATCTTCTGTAAAAGAAATCATCTAAAAATTGCGAAATTCTACAGTGCTGTGATAAATGAGATGCTCAATTGATTGTGAAAAAAACGATGTAGATAACAACAAAATATAAATGGCTAAACACCTGAATTAAAAGACTATTTATTGCATATTATTAATGATTAGTTGTAAGCTGTACACCCAGTATGCGGTATCCGATACAGAATTTATCCACTATACAGTATGCTCTCATATCACATCAATATATGAATATACTGTATTACAATTTAAGTTAAATATTCTCTTCCTAGAGAAAAGGAAATCATTATAGTGTTCCAGAGTGAAAAACGCACTTCTTCAAAAGTAGCATTCATTTACTTGAAGAATTAAAGTGATGGTCAAATTTATTGTTCATCCTTTTTAATTCAAAGAGTGACGCATCTAGTAAAGTGATACAGTAGGCTACGACTATATTACAAGATATTGCATCAAATAGTATTCTATATTGCAAGGTATGTAGTGATGCAATATGACTATTTAACAAGGTATTCATTACATCACTTCAAATTGTATTTTATTCCATCGCGATTTTTCGAATGGGTCTTCTCGACCCAGGTGAATGAATACATAAAAGGGAATTACTATTTAAGTTATTCCTTTTTTCATAAACAACAGAATTTCACTAATTCCAGTTGATAATGTTAATGTATGATAAGATCACATCATACCACAAAAAAATAATAAAATATAAGAATGTATAGTATATATTATTAAAACAATTATCCTAAATAACTAAATGTCTGAAAATTTCATTGTCCTCTTTATTTTGGTATGTTTTGAATATACCTAGAGAATGTTTGATAATTTCAGGGATTTATCTTTGTTTATACATTCATATGTGTTTATGTAGTAAGATTATAACAGGAGTCTTTCTTCTTCTTACGAGTTTGGCCTACTATTGACCGCGGGAAACAATTGACTAGATGAATAGTCTTTTCCTTTCCTCCCAGTATTTCTTCATTCTCTCACTCTGCTTCCGCCTTCTATCATCTGACCAGATTACCTAGGTCCTCGTAGTTTGTTTACCCTGGAACCCCCTGAATCCATTAACTCTCATTCTAAACACTTTCCTATTCCAGATCTCTTCTGAATTAATTCCAACTTGTTCCATGTCTCTTCAAGTTTCCTCAACCCATTTAGTAGTCGACTTTAAGTTGGTGATATAGTTGAAGATCTTCTTAGTCAATCTAGATTCGCTCATTCTTTCGAGGTGACCATAAAATATCAGTCTTCTCTTAGGTATCGTGTCTGTAATCTTTTCCACTCGTTTGTATAAATCCATATTTTTCCTCTTCCTCCATGTACCATCCTCTCTTTTTTCATTGGTCCGAGCATCTTCCTTAAAATTTTTCGTTCTCTCGTTTCAAGTTCCTCTATTTCCCCTTTTTTGTTTAAAATTAGGCATTCTGAACTGTAGATCCCTTCCGGCTTGACAACCGTGGTATAGTGTATGAATTTTGCGTTGTAGGAGAGAGCTGTTTTGTTATATATATTTTGCACTAACCTGTATGCAGTTCCAACTTATTGATGCGTTCTGTGATTGCCTCTTTATCAAGACCATTTGGCTGGATCCATTCTTCTAGATTCTTAAATTTGTCAGTTCTTTTAACCTTTCCATATCTTGCATTCATATGCGTTTCTCTGTTATGTTTGTATTCCATGTATTCAGTTTTCTCATATGAGATCTTGAGTCCTGTTTTTTCTGTGATCTCGTGCTGTTTTTCAAGCATAATCTTGGCATTTTCCCTCTTATCTGTCAACAATGCCAAATCATCAGCGAATGCTAGACACTCAACTTTTAAACCCTTCTTCTTTGCACCTAAACAGATTCCTTCAATTCCGCTTTCCATGTTCTCATAATTTTTTTCAGTACGATATTTAACAGAATTGGTGAAAGTCCATCCCCCTGCCTAACTCCTGTCTTAATCTGAAAGGGCTCTGAAATTTCCTCCTGAAATTTAACTTTAGAGACAATATCTATTAACGTTTGTCTGATGATAGATCTTGTTTTTTTATCCACGCCGAATTCTTCCAAGACATTGATGAGCGTCTGACGGTCTATCGAGTCATATGCTTTTTTGAAGTCGACGAACGAAATCACTGTGTTCTCACCCCTCAACGCTCTTATTCTCAGGATGCTTTTGAGCATCCACACAGGAATTTGTTCCACACAGGATCTTCCCTTTCTGAAGCCTCCCTGATATTCTCCAATCTGATGATCCACCTGTTTTTCCACTATGTTAAGTAAGGCCTTGGAGAATATTTTGTAAGAAACAGGTAACAGTGAAATTCCTCGTTGTTAGGGTCTGTGCGGTCACCTTTCTTGTGGAGCGGATGTATCAGAGCACATTTCCAATCACCTGGTTTTGTTTCTTTTTCCCAGACATCGCAAATCAGATGATGCAAGCTTTCTACTGCTCATCTCCTCCGAACTAGCACATTTCTGCAACAATACCATCCTCCCCTAGTGCTTTATTATTTTTCAGTTCTTTATTAATACTTTTAATCTCAAAGAGGCTTGGTGGTTTTGACAGTGGGTTTATGTCGGATGGCTTCTTGAGGTCGAGTCTTTCAGACGTTGCTTCGCAGTTTAGAAGGGTATCAAAATATTCCGCCAAAAGTTGGCAGTTCTCTTTGTTACCTAATGCAAGGGTACCGTCCTGTCTTTTAAAACATAGACTTGGTGGCTGGTACTGTTGTAATTCTTCCTTAAATGTTTTATAAAATGTTCTAGTGTTATTTCTTTTGAAATTTTCTTCCAAACGTTCCAGTCGGGTTTTATCATACTTTCTTTTTTCTCCTCTGATGATCTTTGCATAATTTTCCTTTGTTGTCTGAAGTCATTCCATGTTTTCTCTGTTCGGTTGAAATGCCAACTTTTCCAGGCCCTTAGTCTATCGTTGAGGGTGTCGTCACACCTTTCGTTCCATCATCTGTGTTCTACCATCAGAAGGTAGAAAATTTCTGGGAAACACTGGAAGACGAAACATCAAAGATTCCCCGCAGAAATGTTAAGATCTTGTTGGGGATTTTAATGCACAGATAGGAAAAGAGTGGAAATACAGAATGACTGTAGGAGAATATCCAGCCCATAAGAGGACAAACAGAAACGGTGAGAGACTAATAGCATTTTGCAGTCAATTTAATCTAAAATCTTATGTCTACACATTTCAGAGCCCTGCCAAAGAAGAAGAAGACGTGGCTATCCCCCAATCCAATGTTAGGAGAATTTCAGATAGATCATGTTGCAATAACTACTACCAATAGAAGTGAAATTCTGAACGTAAAAGTGCGGAAAAGTACGAACATCAGCACAGACAACTATCTTTTGGAAATTAAAGTGAAATTTCAGCCGAATAGACTCCGTAACAAAGCTGGAAGCAGAAGAAGGATCGACATAGAAAGTCTCAAACGAAATGAAAATACATATCGAGAAAGCTTATCAAAGTGTAATATGAACAACTGGGAAGAAATTAAGGAATCTTTAACAAAAAAGCCGAAAACTTGCAGAAACCGAAAAAGAAACAGGAGTCTTTCTGTTAAATCATTATATTTTTGCATTACTCCGACTATTGGATCTGGGTTGTGTTTCTCATTTATGGCGTGAAAAGCCTAGTCTGATAAATGATAAATAATAAATTAAGTTGCTTGTTATTTACGCCCTTACGTGTTCAGATAGTCTTTCTTTTAAACCTCTAGCTGAATTTCCGTAATATTAAAACATTAAAAGAAAGACTATCTGAACACGTAAGGGTGTACAATAACAAGCAACTTAATTTATCGGACTGACCTTTTCACGCCATAAATAAGAAACACAACCCAGATCCAATAGTCGGAGTAATGCAAAAATATAATGATTTAACAGAAAGACTCCTGTTAGAATCTTGCTACATAAACAAATATGAATGTTTAAACAAAGATAAATCCCTCAAATTATCAAAAAATTCCCTAGATATATTCAAAAAATATCAAAATAAAAGAGAACAATGAAATTATCAGACAATACGTTATTTAGGACAATTGTTTTAATAATATATACGATATCATTCTTATCATTTTATTGTTGTATGATGTGATTTAATCATACAGTAACGTTATCAACTGGAATTATTGAAATTCTTTAGTTTACACTTATGAAAAGAGGAATACCTTAAATAGTAATTCCCTTTTATGTATTAATTCACTTGATGAAGACTGGTCGAGTAGACCCTTTTCGAAATATCGTGATGGAATAAAATAGAATTTGAAAGGATATAATGGATTATATATCAATACAGATAAGTATACCTTAATAAGGTATTCATTATTGATTTAAAAGTTTTTGTTACTGGATACTCGATGTATACATATATTATCTCTAAATTTATCATAAATTTCACTAGCAAAATATTTTGATCTCTGAAATCATTTCGCTGTCACTTTATTTCTTAAGTTTCCTTTCAGCTTCATACATCTTATGTTGTTCTACAGTTTTAATTAGGATGCTTTATTGCTGTATTTACTTTTCTTATTTACTATTAGTATTTCTATTACATTGCATTATTCGTGATTAACAGCTATGATACAAATGTAGGATTTTCTGTTTTATCTACTGATAACTCAGTATTAGTATTATTCTACAGCCATTCCCGCACAGCCTATTGGTTTAGATTACATACGTAAACTGGCACGGATGATACTTCCAATCTTGTGACGCACTATGGGGTTGACAGGTTGTGCAATGTTAATAAACCTGCTTCAATATGCGCAACTGTATCTTCTGTTTGGGCCGTACCATATTTCCAAATTTAAGTCCTTTTCCAAGAAACTAAGGACTCTAAATTTGGAGATTCTTAGTCGTTTGGAAAGACAGGCGTTAGTGCATCTACGTAAGAACACTA
Source organism: Thereuonema tuberculata (assembly GCA_023159025.1). NCBI lineage: Eukaryota > Metazoa > Arthropoda > Chilopoda > Scutigeromorpha > Scutigeridae > Thereuonema > Thereuonema tuberculata. The sequence goes on along the minus strand of JAFIDM010106211.1, from coordinate 143,705 downwards.
ATTTAATGTTCATCCCTGCTGATAAAGGGGACGTCACGATTGTACTTAGCAAACACCAATATAACACCATGGGTGCTAAATTCATTGATACATCTAATGGAATGCCGTTCTTTTCTAAACAGCCGAAGGAAGCTTTAAACCGTATTCGAAAAACAGCTAGGAAACTTGCCAAGGACTCCCTCATATCAAGTTCACAAGAAGAGTCAAGGAAAGTTATATGGAATTGTTTCATATTTATTGATCGATTCCGATAAGATCAACTTGCAGAGCCTGTTAAGAAGGAAACGTCGTAGTAGGAACCACCAAACGCCACTGTAAAGTGAATTTGTTCAGTCCACATGTTGAAAACGTTATTTCAGTTAGATCAAAGCAGTTTGTGACGTGATGGAGCAACGCACTGTGAGATTAGTGATTGGATACTTGGGTTCCTACGAACTCACCGAACAGCAGCATAAATGGCGTCAGGAAACATACATTGCCCTCCAAATACATGAGGTTAGCAATTCTTTCTGCGTCGGATCCTTACGATTGAGGAAAAATGGGTGCTTTGTTTCAACAGAAAGCGAACAGCGCAGTGGCTCAGTAGAAAAGAACCACCGAAATAAATGTGGAAACCGGACTTGCACCCAGAGAAGATTCTGATCTCCTGTGTGGTGGACTGCCAATACTTTGTTGTAAAATGAGTTTTGACCGCTTGGGTAAACAATGACAACTGCCTATACTAATGACAGCTGCCCGAATATCAGAAATTACTCAACAAGCACCATCGCTCATCAATCTTTTAAGTCCTATACTCTTGCATGATGAAGCACGACCACATATGTATCTTAGATGTATGGAAAAAATCAATGCCTTGGGGTACGAGGTTCTAACTCACCCTCCGTATTCACCAGACTTGGTCCCCTCAGATTTTCATCTGTTTCGCCATGTTGACAACTTCTTGAGAGGCAAACGGTTCGCTGACCATGATGCTGTGATTCATACCATTAGCGATTTCTTAGACCACTGTAGTTCCAGCTTCTGCCACTGTGGCGTTTTTGCACTGAAAACACGTTGAACACAGCGTATTGATGCCCAGGAAAGATATTTTTTGAATAAAATATAATTCTTTGTCTGTTACTGAAGGTTTTTTTATTTATGTCAGGATCGGTCAAAAATTATAAAACAACTCAGTAATATTATTCCCAACCTTCGTGTATCGCCAAACATCAAAGAGACAGAAGCAGATGGCATGCTGTGCGTCCTTATTGTGAATTTTGCATCATCAGCTAACAAGATACTGTCGCAGATTATATACAATAGACTTATTAAATTAGGAACTTCTTTTAATTTCGCCATATCTAACAGTGTAGAATTTATTAAAAAAATGAGAGATTTAAATTTATTTCCTAATTATGTATTATTTTCGTTGGATGTAATTCCTTGTTTACATCCATTTCTTTGGATTTAATTACTGATTTCAGCATTTAAAGGTAAAACAATATATTAATTTTCTTGAACCTATTTTAAGCCAAACACTGTTACCTCTCATCAAAGCCATGCTTTGTATTCAAATTTTCTGGTTTAAAAATAACATGTATAGGCAAATCGATTGGCTTCTTTATGGGGTTAGCGGCATCAAATGCCCTAGCTGAAATTTACATGTACTTTATTGAGGATTCAGCTTTCGTGATAATTGATTACGGATAGTTATATACTCCGCACTACTTAAGGTACGTCGATGACTTTTTTTTCAAATTCAATTCGGCATTGAAGACATCTTAAATGAAATTCATTGCGTTATTATTTTCAAAATTGAAGAAGAGGTTAAAGGTAAGATTGCTTTCTTGAATATGGCCATTTAGAGAACTGAGTCGGGCTTTGAAACTTCAGTTTTTTGAAAACCTACAAATATAGGTTTAACATTGAATTTTCGTTCAGTATGTATCACTTCTCTCAAGAGAAATGTCATCGGCAAAGCTATCAGTAGAACATTTAAAATTTCAAGTTCATTCAAATCGTTTAATGATGAAATTGAAAAAAATCAGAAATATATTTTTGGCCTATAATTTTCTGTCACATTTCGTAGAATATCACATCGCTTTTCACCTCAACAGAATTTATAACCCAGTTCTGAAGCTGGTTCCTTAGAATTTCATTTTTATTCCTTTTCATTCGGTCTCTTTCCCGTCCGTAAAAAAGATCCTTCGTAATTTTGATACCCTTACTGCCCCAATACAGCTTTCTATTGGCAATTTCATTAATTAATCAGAATCTAAAGTGTTGGATAAACCTAGGGAAGTTGTTTAGGCTTTGCCTTGTCTCAGCGCTACCTGCCGATAGATAGGCTAGATCACTAAAAAAAAGCGGATTTCTCAGCTTGCAGTAGCAGTCCGCAATAAAGATCAGAATTACTTTAGTTTCTTGCATGCGGATCACTTGTTGGAATCCAATCACTTGTTGGATTTTAATTATTTGTTACGAACTTAATGATACTCAGAAAAAGTAAAGAAATATTCCACATTTTGACAGATCCGGAATGTTATAATAATGTTTTGTCAGTCCAAACCATTTCCCATTTTGAATTCAGTAAGAACTTTGTTTTTTTTTTCATAAAATGCTTATTACTGTTATTTTTTTATTTGATTTTATTTGCTTAATGCCTTTTCTTATATTTTTATGCTTATAAGTTTTGTAAGTTTTTTAGTTTTTAGTTCCATCATCCCGTTTTTCACCATAATGGATCCGGACGACAGCACCGATGCCTTCATCCTTGATGCGCCAATATATCCGTCCTCACATCATATGACCACGACCACAATCCTATTGCCATTCGGCTCCTTATTTCACTGTCATTATATTGTAATTCTCCACTTGAGAAAGACTCGCTGACGGCTAGAAAGCTTGTGTATTTCTTAAACTTTTAAATGTAATTATGATTTATCCTATATTTACATAGTATTTACAGTTATAATTTATAAGCTGTTGGCCTTATTTTCTAATTTTATATCAATATTTGTTTCAAAAAACAGGAGATTCTTTTTTAATCAATTTCTTGCTATTTTACAATTTCGGAAGTGCTTTATTAACAAGAAATTTCTCCATCAACTTTAAAAAGTCCGGCTTCTTCAGAATAAAAAAACAGCCTATCCCTATACTCTCAATCTTTAATTACAACCAACTGCACAGATGCTTTCGCGAGCATTGTGTAATTCATTGTTGTAGCTCTTTCAGAGGATGCTTTCTTATTTTGTCTTGTCAAGCGGAATTTATATTTATCCCTGATTTGTAATTTTTAATCCGTCTTATTTTTTTTTTTCATTTCAAAACCAAGTAATATTATTTTAAATTATTTCTTAAAATCTACAAACACCCCCTTCAAATCAAATTGGGGTATATATAAAATTAAAGGATATCATATAAGGTAAAGTCGCCAAATACCGCATCCCACTTTGTTTTTTCATCGTAATTTTTCTAAATTTTCATATAAAGCTTCAAAAAAACCACCATTTGATTACTTATTTATTAGTGTATTAATAAAAAGAAACAATATTCGCTTTTTAAGCAAATAATTGAACGATGAGCTGGAAACCTAAATAATAGTTTTCTCAAATTTATAATTGTGTGTTCCTAATGTCGGGTACGGTATTAGGAACACATAAGTAATGTACTAAGAACAAATTTTGTACTGCAAATGTTTTTAATTATTTTCTATATTAAAGTTACAAAATCATGTTTTATCACAAAGTAAAGTTTTATTCTTCTATATTAATTCTCCAAGCATGTAGCACAAATGAACATAGGATTTTCGCCTTCTTCTGCACAGTCTTCATGGCATCAAGTAAAACATTTCGTGCATCTTATCCTATTTTCTCCACCTCGATCTTCCGAAAAGTTCTTCTCACAGAAAGGGAAAAAAAAATATGTCAATGAAAACACATGAATCATTCATAATGTTGTGCCTAATACCGCACCCGGGGCGATATTAGGAACACCACTTGGTACGATATTAGGCTGTTTGACATTTTTCCTTGACCAACCAAAAAAAAAAGTTTACAAAATATAATCTAAAATTTTGATGTATCCGTTTAAATCTTTGACAAAAACGTTCTAAAAATGTAGGTAACTACATTGTATTATAGACAAACCCTTTCACTATACGTTACTGCAAAGATTTTGGAAAAAAATTACATTTTCAATATAATTTTATTTTTCTTCTGCTGGCGACAATTTCTGTAGCTCCTTCTTTCACAAGTCAAAATGGCCGAATCACGTGACCTGTTAATTGGTTTCGCAACTGGATTTAATTGGGCACTGCCTGTTTGCAAGAAACCAAGGGGTACGGAAATAGGGCCAGGTGCGGTATTTGGTGACTTTACTTTACATTCTTTTTTTTTTAATGTATACATATTCAGTTTACATGTATATTCACGCTCAGTCTAAGTTGTTTCAGTCAACTTTACTTATCATTTGTTCTTTGTACCATTTTAAGTTTCTTCAATATTTCTGGACGCTTAGAACTTCCTAACCCTTTAATAAAAATATCCGCTGGATTGTTGCTACTTTTACATCTGCTTCATAGTCATTTGATCATTGTATACGTAATCTTTAATTATGTGATATTTTAAGCTGATATGCCGACTATGGGGTTGGTTACATTTATCATATACCATTTGTATCATGGGCTGATTATCACTGTAAATTGCTAATGATATAGCCTGATCAGAAATATCATGGTATTTTAATTCTGATATTGTATTAATATAACTCATAAGGCAACGACTACATTTACAACAAGCTATAATTTCGCTCTCTTGTGTCGATTGAGCCAGAAGAGATTGTGACTATTCCAACCAATTGGACATCCAACTAAAAATACAATACAGCCCAAAGTAGATTACCCTTTTCTTCTATTCTATAAACTGAATACTCAATTAAGCCATCATCGATATGAGTCAGTAGCATCCTTCATTCGCTTGTTCTCTTCAGATATCTTAATATGATTTTACCTTTTCCATGTAGAAGGAATTTTGCTCGTTGTTCTTTTGAGAACATTTATTCACTGCATAGAAGCTATTGGGTCGACTTAGATACGATGTCTTACACTAGATTTGTATTTGTTGTTGAACCAACGAGCTAAGGTATTTCATTATTGACACTGCTGTGAGGAGGGCGGTTGATCGTGTAGTTCGCACATTTTATCGCTTATGGTCAAAACTGTAAAGGTAAATTCGCATCCAGGAGAATGGCTAGGGTAGTCTCGAGTACGATTAAAATGTTCTGCACAGCCGTTTTGTTGAGACTGATATGCAGAATGAGTGTCGTAAGGTTATTCTCTCTTCTTTCAGGAAACTGCACTTTGGCATTTTCAAACTGTCTTCCCTGGTCTGTTAGGATGTTGATTATCGTTTCTTCGCTAGATCATTCGGCGAAATTACGAACGAAATGACGTGTTCAGTGACTTCCTCATTATTTTTGATTAAGTAGACAAAGTTGCTCCTACAGTGGTCGTCTAAGAAGCTGACTTGATATTTTAATTAGACTATAAAGATCAGAGTACTAACTTACGATGATAAATGTTGGGCGTTTTCCCACTCTTGCAACTTTCGCAGAAGCTTCCTGCTGTGTCTCGAGGGATACAGACGTTATCAATCCCTCTAAACAGCTGTTTATCTTTGATTATATTAATCTAGCGTGCTATTATTTATATTTTTGATGTCTTTTCTCGTTGAAATGAAATTGTCTTTTGTTAAAGGTCAGTCAAATGAAGTGGTTCATCACTGGTTTCTTCACAATTTCGAAAAACAATGATTTTTTGTGTGCTGTTACCCTTATGTTTGGACAGTTCAAAACCAACAGTATTAAATTTGTATGCAAAATGGTTTCAACATAGTGGCCATTTTTGTACTGCTTGCATGCCATTTTTACCCTATGTAAGCGTTTGCAATAACTTTGATAAGTCAGGTTTAGTATACTGTAGGACCATGAAAAAACTGCGACCTTAAGCATATTACAGGCTATAATTGTGATTATGTACACTTTTCTCTTACAATCATTTCTTAAAAATAAAATAATAAAATAATAGGTCGGCATTTACTTAAAATGCTAGCTATTTACAAGAAATCATCTGTGATTAGCTTACCACCACCTCATTTTTTGATTAGAAGCATTGTAATATCTTTACATAAGGCTGATGATATGTTATGTAAGGAATCGGTTATTTTGTACCTGTAGGATCGACTAAGCCTTTTGAGCATATTTGACACAGGAACCACACTCGGTCATCAGATATCTTGAAACTGGTTCTCGATCCATGTGGATGATAGAATCTGACCTAGACATCCTTATTTTCTAAGTTTATATTTTCAGTGACTTTTAGTCATCACTGTTCATCGTAAATACAAGCAACAATGCCACTGTTTCTCACAGTCAGCATCACAGCTTTGGTGGTAATACGATCATTGTAATTTTCTGACTTGAATGTGGGGAAGCATCTCATCATCCTTTCTCAAAGTGGAACAAATCGGTGGAATGACTTGAGTTCCAGATAGTCGCTGGCAGATGTCAAATCTTACTTTCAGCTTCTCTTGTCGGTTGATTACTTCCTCTTTTTTCACGTATATATACGTGATTCCTGTATTTTTTGTGAGCAGTACATATCTTCATGAGTAAGAATTTGATTAATGATAGTTCTTTATCACTTCCTTCTTGATAGATCCATTAACAGCATCGCAAGCATTTTCCCAATATGACGATGTAAAGAAGTTCTATTCTCCATCAAGGTCGAAATCCCTCTTGTGAAAGCAGAGATTAATGATTTTTTTTTTTTTTTGCTTTTATTTTGGCTTGCTGCTCCAACTGAGAAGTATATAACTTTTCCCAAGTCAGGAAGAGTTTTTTTTTCATATGAAGCAGCAGCTGGGATTGAAAAGTATGCATTGCTACCGTATCATGTTCTAGGTGATCGATAATAATACAAACACTGCGGCTAAGTTCACTCACATGTATATTAGTTATCAGGTATTGGATTTATTTTATGGATTATATTTAAGTCTGTTGATATTTATTGTAAATTTATGCATTTGAGAAATTATATTATTTATGGATTTGAATTTTATTTTATTCCTGAAATAAGAATTCTTAAATATTGTCATTTTAATTAATTTGCAATTTGTTTTGAAACAAAGTATTATCCCAGTTAATCTGTTATAATCCATTGTACATTGTTGGGATTAATACATGTGCAGATTAGAATGTTGCCTCGTGCAGGCAAAGCTGTAGTAATTAAAAATTTTGATTGTAACGGGAGACTCTCGCTTTGGTTGTGAATGGAATAAGAGATTGAGAGATTCGCTCGGTTTGATTATAGGCGAAGAAGTTTTGTAATATAGTGAAGCTGTGTTATTTTAAATAAAAGTTGTTATTGTTACTTAACTAGTTGCTTTTGTCATCAATCCGGTGACGTTACATAGTAAACAAAAGGGTGAACAGTTCGTTAATTGTTCATCCAGTGATGTCTCTATATTGCATCTTGGATTACAATAGTGTAATGAAAAATCGGTTACAATAATGGATTCGGACAGTTCATCTTTCTTCTCTCTTAGAAATTGCGTTTATACTTTAAAAATGTAGTGATTTTTTTCAGTGTCTCAAACTTTTGATGAACAGAATGAAAAAAATTCGTTTTTAGACTGAAAAACGATGATCATTTCTGCTGTGTCAGTCACAGTCCACTGCTTGAAAGCTACATTATTTGGCATGGCATCGTATTCTTCAAACAGTTGAAGCAAATCTTTTGAGATCTTCCTATCCTGAACATTGATCACATTTTCCCATCATACAGTAATAACATTGTAAGTTAAAAACAAACATGCCTTGTAGCGACAAATATTTGATTGTACTTCACAAGATACTTGATTCCATGGTACTTATAAATACATTTCACATCTGAAGAAGCTCTAAAAAAAGCAACTCTTGATACTTTTCATCAATCACACTTTGTGTACTTAAATTCACTTGAGACTGGACCATCAACACATGACACTCCTCACTCGAGAAAGTTCCAACAGAACACTCTGTTTAATGATTTAAATAAGAAAAACTATATACCCAATTATTGAAATGATTCGTTTCTGTTCTTGACTATATACTGATTCCCATGTATCTACTGGAAATATCTATGAGATGCTATTTGTCCAGCTGATATCAGGTTCACTGACATTTAAGGCACGATATGTCCTAATTAGTTTTACAATTTAAGTCCTGTTATTGGATAGGCTGGTGGAGAGAGACAAAAGATAGAAGAAGGTGGCGGAAATTGGGGGAGGCCTATGTCCTGCAGTGGACTGAACCAGGCTAAGAAGAAGAAGAAGAAGAAGAAGCAGAACTCATTCTTTTAGATTACTGAATCTATTCCTATGCCATGTGTGACTGTGTTGGAAGATCCATATATTTCAATAGATTCTTTTAATTTCTCTTAATCATAAAATAAGTTATGATCATTACAGATGTTGTTAGTGCTGCACTGTCCAAGAACCAATTTGATTTGCTGTCTAAGTTCACATTTTCCTAATTGTAAAGCACAACCATTCCAGAAAAGGTTTTCTTTTCTTTATCCTTTCTAGAATTCACTTTGCTTTCACTATTGTCCTTATTTTCCATTTCGCTCGTCTTACGGCAGAAACGAGATATATTTTAAAGTGCGGGATTAGTGTAGCAATATGGCCGCACACATGATTCTCTGC